>JANTPM010000009.1:7148587-7160497 GCA_025434745.1 Erythroxylum divaricatum
TCTGCTGGACCCTCAAGAACTTTAAAGAATGGATCCAAAGGAAAGTCAGTAGTCACTCATTAGTAGACCCAGGGGAAAGGCTACAGGCTAGCAGGCATCAGGAAAACAACTTGGTTACATTCCATAAAGTTCAAATCCAACCCACAAACATGGATAAACACTTAGCGGTGGAACTCATTTCGCATACTGAAATGTTTTGTGATAGCCAAGTAATTGCAGACCGGGAGCAGGGTGATGAGGAGCAACTCCACCTAATGGAGGAAGTCGAGGAACCTGGGGAGATGGGCAGGTTCAGGGGGGTTATACCAGTAATCCCACACACTGAACCTCCCGATTTATTAAGGGTGTCGGGTGTGTAGAAAGACATATCTGACCCGAGAAGGGATGAGGAGATGGTAACACAAATCCAGGAAGTTGAACATAAGGAGGACCACATAGGCGGTACAGTTGTATCTCTGCTGTAGGGTAGAATATTCTCGTTCATAATTCATTATGCCAATAATTTTATGGAATTGTCAAGGGGCAGGAGGGACTAAATTTCATACTATACTACGTAATTACATTCATAATTACAAATCGAGAATTTTAGTTTTGATGGAAACTTGAAATAGTGGATCACGAGCTAACGACGTAATCCTTTCTTTGAGGTTTGATTATTCCTTTTGAGTAGAAGTCGAAGGATTCTATGGAGGGATTTGGATGCTATGGAAGGAGGATTTTTATATCTCAGTAGTCATAGCTCATCGACAATTTATTCATACCACCGTCAAGTATGGTTCTGGCTCTTTCGGTTTTACTGCAGTTTATGCTAGTCCGCAAGTGTCTTCGCAATCCATACTCTGGCCAACTTTAACTTGGATTGGATGCTTTAATCACTGACCATGGATTGTAGCAAGGGATTTTAATGCTAAACTGGAGATATCGGATAAAAGGGGAGGAGCCACCTCAGTGCAAGTAGTGAATAAATGGTTTAAGGATTGGGTGCATAGGAGTGGGCTACATGATTTCGATTTTGTTGGATCGAAATTTACTTAGAGGAGAGGAGCGGTTCAAGCTAGAGTAGATAGGGTGTTTGGTTTGACGGCTTGGCTGCAGGAGTTTCCTCAAACGGTGAATAACCATTTGCTCTTTCTTGGTTCTGACCATCAACTTATACTGTTTCAATTAAAAAGTTTGAAGCTAAGACTAATAGGCATCCTGTTGTTTCACTTCTAAAATGTTTGAATCATTCATACAGGATTTAACGATGTGGTCGTCGAGCATTGGTTACCTGCAGAGGAGACGATGAGTAAATCCTTAGCCCATTTCTCTAACCATCTTATGAGCTGGAATAAGCTAGTTTTTAAAAATATATTCACCAGAAAAAAAGATTGTTAGCCCGATTGGAAGGAATTCAACGAGCAATGACTGTCGATAATATGGATTCCCTTTTAGTACTGGAGGACAAGCTGAGCGGAGATTTGTTACAAGTATTGTGTGAGGAGGAAATGTTTTGACACCAGAAAGCCCGGTGTGAATGGATATCGAAGGGTGATCAGAATACCAAATATTATTACACTATCACTCTTTCCAAAAGAAAGAAATTGAGGATCGAAAGGCTTACTGACTCCACTGGGTCTCTTGTTACTGATCTGGAACAAATGCGTCTTTTAATCAAGACATCTTTTGTCCAATTTTATACTAATGAAGACGGGACTAAATTTCGATTTCCACTCTCAGGAGCTTTCTCGTTGCTTTCGACAGAACATGATCATGATCTCGCTCTTCTAGTTCATGAAACTGAAATCTAGAGTGTGGTTTTTGATATGAATCCCAACAAGGCCTCTGGTGTTGATGGGTTCAATGCATTATTTTTTAAGAATCAATGGGGGAAGGTAAGGCTAGAAGTGGTGGCGTTTATACAGAAAGTTTTCAGGCTGGAATGATGAGAAAATGATTTGAATCAAACCCTTTTGGTTTTAATTCCCAAAATCCCATCTCTGCAAAATATTTCTCAATTTCGACCGATTAGCCTTTGTACTGTGCTCTACAAGATCATCTCTAAAGTTATTGTGAATCGTTTGAAAGTGCACATAGATCACCTCGTAGCGGCGAACCAATGCAATTTTATACCTAGTAGGCACATAACCAATAATATTATCATCATCACCTAGGAGGTTATTAACTCGATGCGAAAGAAGAAGGGAAAGACAGGGTACTTGGCCACCAAAGTGGATTTCAAAAAAGCATATGACCTGCTTTGCTGGGATTTTATTCAAGACACATTACTGGATATTGGGCTTTTGGAGAACTTAATTCTTGTCATTATGAAGTGTGTGACGACAGTATCCACGCAAGTCACTTGGCAAGGTTCCATTTCTAAGCCTTTGAGTCCTTCGAGGGGTATTCGGCAAGATGATTCGCTCTCACCTTATATTTTTGTATTATGCATGGAGAGACTCAGACACTTTGTATCAAAGGAGGTGGGTTGTGGGAATTGGAAACCGATAAAGCTTAGACGAACAGGGCCTCCTATATCCCACCTGTTCTTTGTAGATGACCTCGTTCTATTTGCTGAAGTAGCAGCTTCCCAGACAGACACAAGTGACAGCAAAATCCATGGAGTCTTTTTGTTTAGTCTCAAGTCAAAAAGTTAGTACCGCCAAAACTAGGATCTTTTTCTCTAAGAACGTTTCTAGAGAAACTGCGTGTCGACTTAGTCATGGTCTATATATTACATGTACGACTAATCCTGGAAAGTATTTAGGGGTTCCCTTGATCGTACAACGAGAAACACCTATCAATACATCCTAGACAATGCTCAGAAGAAATTTGCAAGATGGTGAGCAAAGATGTTGTCACTAGTGGGGTGAGTTACCTTAACCCAATCGGTAATGTCATCACTACCAATTTTTACAATGCAAACGGTACAACTTCTGTGCCAACTTTGTGACGATTTGGAGAAAATCATGAGAGATTTTATATGGGATTCAACGAACGATCATCGAAAAAAGCATCTAGTTAACTGGGCGATCGTGTGTCAGCCAAAAACGCAGGGAGACTAGGCATTAAACGAATTTGTCCTACCAATGATGCGATATTGTCCAAGTTAGGATGAGATTTGTTTACTAAACCCACAGCTTTATGGGTCCAGATTCTACGAGCTAAATATCGTCTAGATGCTTATCATATACCACAAACAATAGTTAAAACAGGGGCTCCAGTAATTTGAAGGGGGATATTGACAATATGGCAGATTGTTCTCCAAATGGACTTTGGGTAATAGGAGGCGTATTTTATTTTGGTTGGATAATTGGACGGATGGATGGGGACCACTAATCCTCGCAGGGATCTCTCAAATTCTTGAAAGTATTCTTTATGCTATGATTGTGGATTTTACTAATGAGGCCGACAATTGGCACTAGAATGTGTTCCAACAATATCTTCCTTCCATAGTATGTATGGATCTTGCGGCTATCCGCCCTAATGTCGAAGACATAAAGGAAGACAAATTGGTGTGGGGACTAACTAATCACGGGAGATTCACAGTGGCGTCAATGTATGTATTAATTGAAGGACACACCACGGACATTAATCACAGACTTTGGGCTGTAATATGGAAATGGGCAGGACCTCAGAAGATTAGGTTGTTCCTTTGGCTTTTGGCTAAGAGGAAACTACTGACAAATCAACAGCGAGTGGATCGTCATATCGACACAGCTAGTAGATGTCACTTCTGTGGGCAAGAAGAGTCATCACTACATGTGGTTCGAGATTGTCTGAGAGTAAAAGCTTTCTGGTGTACATTTCCCCCTGAGGTGGTTTATATGAGTTTTTTTCAACAAGCCGAGGGGACGTGCATGAAATCCAATCTTATGAAGTATTCACAGGTAGAGTGGGCTACAATCTACAGTGTAGCCTACTGGTTCTTATGGAAATTGAGGAATAGTAGCTATTTTGAGGTTGGCTTTGAATGGTCGAAAGACAGTACCAGAATCGTTATAGATTACGTAGACTGGATAGCCCGAAAAAGCGTTATGGAAAAATGCATGTTTCTAGCATAGGGCTTGCCTGTAGGTAATTTAGTGGGTTGTACTAAATCGATGGAGAGTTGGATTAAATTAAATACGGATGGTGTAGTTAAACAAGGGTCCAACATGGCTATCATTGGAGGATTACTTAGGGATTGATATGGGAAGTGGTGTGGTGGTTTTCAACAGTATATTGGGAGGGGTTCACCATTAAATACCGAACTCTGGGATGTTTTCTTAGGACTTACATTGGCTTGGGAGCTTGGATATCGACGCGTTGTCGTCGAAGTGGATTCTTTATAAGTGATTAACATTCTTTCTTCCTCACAAATAGTTCTATCTGAGGATAATTTTTTGATGACAGGTACCCGTGAATTATTACATTGAGCATGGGAGGTGCAAATTTAACATGTCTATCGCGAAAAGAATCAGTGTGCCGATAACCTGGCGATTCTAGCAATCTTATTAAGTCTAGGTCTGCAAATCCTACAAGAGCCTCCGATGGTCGTTATGGAGCTAATCTATCAAAATGCACAAGGAGCGTTATATTCCAGAACGATAATGTCTTTTTTTCTTTCCTTTGTAATATTTTTTTTTATTAATTGATACTCCAAATCCTAGTTCTGAGGCTAAGTCTGATTAATAAGTTCGTGCATCTACGTACTGGGGAGACGGTTTGTAAGAAGTACGTAGTTTCGCACACGTTTTTGCATTCAAAATTCATACATCAACCTCTTATTCCATTTGCTATTTTCTTAATGACCAACGAGAAACGGTGCTCAACTTTTCTATTCCTGCTTTACTGCGCAGTGTAAACAATGATATAGTAATCTGATAGGGTCTTCAGCGAGCTGCTGTTACAAAACTTTTGTGATGCTATATATAAAGTTTACATCAGCTGTAAATCTTCGAAACAGCAAAGGTAAAGAACGAGTTCTTGAATCTGAACATGCAAATGTACCGAAGGCAACAAAGAAAACCCAACTGAATTGTCACCGGTGAGGATTGATACAAGGGACCTTTTGCCCACTACGTGTATATGTATATCTATATAGCCAATCTCAGTGAGCAAAGTTGATAATTAGATTGCAGCTGACTGCATCACAACCTTTGAATAAAGGCCTAAAGGGAAGCTTCATTGACCGTACGGTACCGTAGGAAGATTGCAGCATCATGGTCAACTTACCTGTTCTCCAATCAAATCAAGACCAACAACTAGAAAGCTGATCCCTTGAAATAATAGGAAATAGAAGTGAATTCCTTGGGCAGATAACAAACTCCTTACCGAGGCAGTTAATAATATAAATGCCAGGCTAAGTTCCATCCTATACAATCGATTTATTTTCTTTTTTCCTGCCTTCTTGGTTTCCTCTAGCTTGTTTAGCTCAGCCAGGCCAGATTCTGAAGAAGACCTTAGGAGACTTGTAGTTTCCACTAAAGTCTCAGCCTCCTTTTCAGCAAAGGCAACTAAGTCTGCCTCTGATGATCTTCCTGATTTCTTTGTGACTATCCATTCATAAGAACTTCCAAACCGAAACAGTCCTGATATCATGGCATTGAATTTGGTCACAGACATGGTGTTCTCAAATAGAAGGTATGGGACAATAAATGGGAATGACCGCGGAGCAGGAAGGATATTCAAGACAGACATGATGCCAGGGACATAACAAACAACCCATGCTGGTAGCTGAGCTTCCGGTAGGAACATGGTAAGTGGAAGTATGATGCAGAAGAGAGTGAACGAATAAAAAGGAAGGACGAGTTTCCGTAGCAGGAAGAAAAGAAATATCATATTGGCCTTTTTAGGCAAACTCACCTGCAAATACCAACCAATAGGAAAAAGTTGAATCATTCATGTTTAAAATATGTTAGGAGGCAACAACTGTTCAATAACAAAATGAATTCTTTGCAATATACCATTCAAACTGCCACTTTTGCTTCTTTGTTCAAGTATCATTTAAATAACCCTTTTCCAAAACATAGAGTAAACTGCATTTCTTATGCAATTTGACCCCAAGAGTCAGGTGAGAAAGCTTATAACAAATTGTCCCTAAAATTATTATTTGAAGATTTACAAACTTCAGTAAAGTTCAAAAATAAACTTGAAAAGTATGGATCTGAAATGCAAAGGGTAGATAAATACCAATGAAATTTAGTTCCATTGATATGGTTATCCATCTCCTAACTTTTGTAACTGATACAAAACATCTGCATCTTAGAACAAAGAATATGCCTGAAATTTTGAAGATAGGCTAAGATGCACTCATGTCGTTAAACCTGAACGAGACTGACACTTGACATGTATTTGTAATTTAAGGTAGCCCCAACATGGGTGTTGGGGTTATCTCAAAATCCAATGGTTATAACATTGCAAGTACTTCAGACAATTCATAATACAAAACTATCTCAGCCACATTGAGTAGCCCTCTTCATTTTGGTGTGTCAATATATTTTGAATCCCCAACAAACTACATGAACAATCAATGGATAAAGAAGTCAAGTGTATATGAAATATTAATACAAAACGCAAAACTGCAATAGATTTTGGTACCTTAGAGCGAAGTATGTCAACAAAGCACAAGCGAAGTAACTGCATTGGACCTGAATGCCAACGATGTTGCTGTTTCTTGTATGCTTCATATGATTCTGGAAGTTCACAAAGGCACTGCAATAGGGGAGTTGGCTTTAGTTTCATTGTTGACCTTGAAATCCAACACAGACTCAAAAGTGGCAATAAACTAATGCACCTTAATGTCATTAAGAAATATGAACTTCCATCCACATAGATGAGCACGGACAGCAATGTCCATATCTTCAACAGTTGTCCGTTCTAACCAACCACCACAATCCTCGAGGGCAGTAATTCTCCAAACACCAGCAGTTCCATTAAAACCAAAAAAGTTTAAGAAGATGCCATTAACCTGTTGCTCAACCTCAAAGTGGAATGATAAGTTTATGTTCTGCAATCTAGTAAGCAAGTTCTCATCCTTATTCACAAAAGCCCACCTTGTCTGGACCAAAGCTAGGTCATCATTGCCCTTCAAAGATCGAAGGAAGAGAAACAGTTTTACCACCAGAACATAAAACCAGCAAGGGATCACCAATATATTATCATGAAATTCAATAGAAATAGGAATACATTACAATCACAGAACTGCTACATTTTATACATGCAGGTCAAACAAACCTTCATGGCTTTAAATGAATTGCAGACCACTTGCATGGAGGCAAATAGTGCAAATTCAAATTTGCTGAAGCAAGAAATCTACAAGCTCTCATTTATTGTCTTTGTACTATCCATTGGTGAGACCTTGTAATTGTATGGGGCTAGCAACAGTCACATTTCATCCATTCGGAAAGCATTACTTTGACAAAAAAAAAAAAAAAGCAAGAGAGGGAAGAGTGACTCCATATAAAATCTTGCCAGACTATATAAATTGATCTTAAAAATGGAAATTCAAGTTGACAAGGCAAACAGACAATGCACACAGCATATGAAGGCAGAAAGAGAAAGACACCAAGGGTATGTAAGATTTTACTGACATCAAAAAGCGTCAAGTTGATCTTTATATTTCCCTAGGAGCCTAGATGTGATAGTATGGCATTATACAACTATGAACAAACAACATCAGATTTGGTGCACTACATTTAGAAAATGATCTTACAGCTCCCAAATGTCAAATCCTTATCTCAAGTTTGAACTACTGCCATAGCACTGTTCTCTTAAAATGGAATTCATATTCTAGAAATAATGCAGAATGAGATCGTTCATTAGGAAGGTCTGTGTTAAGCGCATAATAATTGGTTACATGATATTTCCTTGCAGAGTTTGGATGCACATGCAATAAGCTCTATCAACCATATGTGGGAACATGCTTAAGCTTGTCAAACTAAAACCTGCTAGATAGATGTCAGCAAAGTTACCTTGAAATAAGGAATAGTCTTCTTTAAGAAATCAGGTGTTGGCTGAAAATCAGCATCAAAGATGGCTACAAACTCATAATCTTTCACATAATCACAGCTCATTGCAGATTTGAGATTCCCGGCTTTATATCCTGTTCTAATAAGACGGTGCCTGTACAATATATGTACACCCCTTTGCTGCCACTTATGTACTTCCGCCTTGATAAGGAGTTGAACATCAGTATCATCAGAATCATCTAATACCTGTACAAGCATTCTCTCCTTCGGCCAGTCTAAAACACATACTGCTGCTATAGATTGTTGGTAAACCTACATGCCCAAGGGAAGATAACTACTATTAGAGGTAGTAGGGGGTCATAGGAAAGAAGCACTTTTCTCTGGATTATATAAATGCATAGACCAAGATCTAATATATGGGGAAGTATTGTTACCTCTCTGATCACCGTGTTAGAACACTTGGTGGTTAAAAGTACATCAATTTTCACTATAGGTATAATCAAAGATTACAATGACGTATGAAATGAGATGGCAATCAAGCACAACCTAGCTATGCTCCTACAACATTTAAAATTAGCAATGCAATGCAAAAATACATTAAAAACAAATTGAACAGAACCCATTCTCAGCTCTACCAAGTCAAAATTTTGAATTCTTTCCATAAACAGATAAAGAAACAAAAACTGAATAAAGAAATATAAAATATAAGAAATGGAGGATTGGAAACCTACATCAGCTTACCTCCCGCTCATTGCACATAGGAATTTGCACCAAAACCATGGGGTAGCTCTCCGCATTCCCATACTCCACAGAAGCCACAGGTTTCAATTTCCTAATCTTAATAAAAAAACAACCTAATATCAACACCACTCGATCCACCGACTGTATAAGAAACAGAACGATGCAAACATTCGTCAAGGACTGAAGCGGAGGTGCCAAGTAATTGGCTCTGATCTCCAACCACTTGGCGTAAACTCTCTCCACCATCGCCTCCGCGGACTCCACGGACGGAGGACTGAAATGCCATCCCTCGAAGTACGCAACCAGCTCGAAGCAAAGCAACAGAATCACCAGCACTAAGAAGAATCGGATAGCTCTGTAAAGCCGAGACGATGATGCATCAGAGGGAGAGGTAGGACTCGCGATCCTCCGACTGGCGGTGCGGAGGAGGTTGACGGAGGAGTTTGTGAGCCACGCGACGGAGGACGCTAGTTGCTGGAATTTGAGGATACACAGCCAGGAGAGCTGACGGGCGCTGCGGGTGCGGCCTTTGTCGACGGCGCGATCGGCAACGGGGCTCCGGATCTCGACTGTTAAGAATGCATTGGCGTCGGGCTGTTCCAGAAACTCTCGGTGTTTGTTCCACCATTCTTGAAACTCGTAGTTTTGAGCTACTGGACTCATAGAAATCTAATAAAATGGCACACTGGGTCTGATCAGATCTCTACGTCTCTTCCTCTCTGTGTGTGTTGCTGGGTTTCAGGGTTGTGTGATTGTGACAGAGTGAGAATAGGGAATGTGACTGACTAAACACCGGACAGGACAGGACAGGTCCAGGTCGGTGTGGTCAGCTTTCTCTCACGCGCTAATCACGCTGGCCGCTGCATTATATTTGATCGTGGACATGAACAGAGCTTTAAATTTTAATTCTTTAGTTATACCGTTGCTTGTCTTGAAATTTAGTGCCTTCATTTGTCTGACATAATTTTTTTTTCTAATTTTATAGCTATTTATTTATATAAGATTTATATTTATTTATGCGAGACTTATATAAAATTTACGTAAATAAATAATTGAGATTTATCGAATAAAATAAAATATTATAAAATTAAACAGAAAATCTGGACTCCGTTTACCTTTGAGCATTTTAGGATTAAAATCGTAAAGAAATCAATATCCCACTCTTTTGGTAGTTTTACTAGTCCACAATTCTAATTTTTGTTCCGTTTAAAAGTATTCCATTCCTCTATTCGTATGCAATCCTTCCGGATGCACTTGCTTGCTGTGTTTGTGCTGGAAACTAGTCTTTTAAAATGACTTTGTGTATGTTTTTTTTTTTCTTTACGGTCACTGTGCTGCAATATATTGACCTTCAATGCATAAGCAACTTTTATTAGCTCTTTCGTTATCGCACTATTTTGTTAAAAAATTTATCACATTCTGTTAAATGAATATGTACACTATTTTTATTAGCTCTTTTGTTAAACCTTTAATCAAAATAAAAGTATCATGTCCCACGAGAGTGGTCGAGTTGGTGGAGTGGAAGAGTACGGGACTAAAAAGTTCTGTATTTAATTCTCCCTATTTAAGCTATCTTGATTGATCCTGTTGTACAGAACTTGCCTAGTACGAAGTACTCAATTGGTGTGATTTATAAGCTATTGCGTCAATGTAAAAATTTACTCAATGTGCATCTAAAGAGTAGCGACTACAGTTCCTCCCTTTTTTTTAAAATATCATGCCACTTTTTAATTTTACCAAATTTTTTACACAAGGGACGTGTATATATATATCTAATAAAATATGAATACTTTTTTTGAGAATGTCAAATGATGCAGGTTTTAATCAATCAAACAAATCATGGTATCTTTTACCCATAAATTTGTCTAAAGCTTTGAATTGTATCTATATTGGAATGCATCGACTCAAATACATGTGCAATTTCCTCTTAAGGCTTCTTTTTTCCACAAAATACAATGTTGTTATTTTGTATATAGTTCAATATTTTTTAAAATGAAAGCAAAATATGATCAAGTATAAGGACATCTGATGTTGACCATCTTACCTAAAACTAAGATACGTGAGTGGATGTTTAAGTATATTTGATAGCATTGATATAGATTTTATTATTTTTAGGTAGATCTATGAGATAGATAACCTTAGGTATCATAAAATAGCTAGAATATATTTTAGACAGTTAAGACTCACATCCAATTGCAATTTGAGACTTATAAAATCTAATGAAAATGGTATTGGATTAATTAATTTGTTAAAGATGTATAACATAATTGTTGTGTTCATAGAATAAGAGACTAATATTCTCATAGTTTTCACCAAGAAATTCATATTTAGATAGAAAATTGTAAATAAGTAGGAGGATAACAAGGTTAATACGTTAATGGCATAGAACAAGTATAATATATGCTAGTGTTGGACATACATTATTTTTATAACTATTTTTACAGCATATTACTTGTGTTTTGGATGAATTTGAAGGATTTGATACTTAATTTAAGAAGTTTTATCATTTCAGGTCATCTTTCTGTTTATACAAGAAAAGGAAGCAGAGTTGGAGAAGAATTAAATCGAAATGAAGCTTGGTCGGGTCGGCTATGCCAGGCCTAGTCCACAAATCTATGGCCCACACACAGGTGGAAGTCTCCCATGCATACGTAAAGACCTAAACTTAACATCTGCTCCATATATAAGGTATAATTCTGCCATAACAGAGGTACGTGATCATTAACCATAGCCTTCTCCGTTCATAGTGATCCCACCTACACCAAAAAGACTGACTTGAGCGTCAGAGGGGCTTATCGGGAAACAACCCCCGTTGTGCTTTCTTTGTTTTGCAGGAACCATCAAGTCCTAGCTTTCGAGAGAAGAAGCAGCAAACTCCATGGATCCGAATGGTAACCTGCAGTCTCGCCAGAACCAGGCTGAATCAATTGGCGCCCACTGCGGGGCCCGACATCAGGGCACCACGTCCAGAAATACGTAAATCAGTCAGACGGCAGCAGCTAACCCTGATATGGTCGTTGTCACAGCTTTGACGTTACAACGGATGGGTTTGCAGTTACCTGCTACCCTGCCGCCGACGCACCATGCTTCCCGCACGCAGTCGTCAGACCCGAATGATCAACCACAACCACAAAACCTAGAACAAGAAGAACAGAGTGTAGTCTTGGAAGATAACGCTGGAACCAACATATGCCCGAATCTCCAGCACCTCTCAGAGGCAGACCCTCCTGCGCCCGTG
>JANTPM010000009.1:7240653-7255423 GCA_025434745.1 Erythroxylum divaricatum
TGCGTACCTTCATCATGATGAAATCATACCCTATATATGGGATGGATGCTAGGGCTAAGTCTTTACGTAGACTCCTACTTCTGCATGGAAGGTTTTCTTCCGCTAATGGGTCATGGATGTGTGGATCGGGCCCGGGTTAACCAATAGATGTGAGACCCCTCTTTGAGAGATAGACCGATCGGCCCGTGGATTGTTGTGATTGGGTTCGGACCCAATTCGACCGACCCGACCACCATTATTCATTTATCTTGGAGTATTTATGCTACAAGCCTCATTTACTCCTAAAATTTCTTTAAGTTTAAAAGATTAATCTTGTTACTAATAATTAATAAAAATATATTCTTCATTACCTTTTCAAATGGAATTTCTACTTAGCTTCAAATCTTTTAGCATTCCATTCCTTCTAAACGGTTTGTACACATAAGCCAACTGCTACAGAATGAAGCAACTTCATAGCACTTGATAGTGTACAAGCTTGTAATGACTATTGACATCTTAATTTAACAGCTTCCCAGATATAATTTGTAAACATCTTGAAAAATAATATATTAATATTATGTAAATTATATTCTAAATCTTTAATTGTCTAATTTTATAAGTTAGAGCGATCAAAATATTAATGGTATCATCTTACTGTTTGTTGCAAACTCATTGGCATAGAGAAAAGTAAGCCAACAATGGAAACATTGCAATCAATTGGATACCCAAATTACAACCAATTTCAGAATAAAACAAGGAATCAATGAATGGTGTTAAGAACCACTACCCACCTAGGTTACCTCTGAACCTTGCTTCACTGCAATTGATCACATTAGCCAAAAGCAAAAGTAGCAATAAGAGATTTAAAATGAACCAAAAAGCAGACATGATTGATGTTCCTTTATCAAAATGCAATTTTTGGACTTCTTTAAGTTGTGATATGATAATTTACTAAACGACGTGTGTTTTGATTTTATGGAGTTGTTACGATGACTATATATAACAACTCCACATATACTACGAACGATTCACCTTGTTGCACTGCTTGATTATAATTCCAATTTTCTTTGGGAGCGTAAAGAAAAGGAATGAGGTAATTAGGGTTTTATAACTTAGTTTTCTAGGTAATGGTATATTCTTCTGTCGGGGGGTGGAGAAATAGAGAGCAAAGAAGCAATGCTACAATGAAAGGGGTTTTTCTAGATTTCTTAATTTTAAAACATATATATTATAATTATTTTATTACCATGTGTGTGAACTTATAAAAAACTTTTAATAATGAACTTCATAATAATATATTTTCTGCAAATTTTAAGTTTGAATATTTAATTAATATTTTTAATAGAGTTATAAAATTAGAGATATAATTTATTCTGAATTATTTATTAACATTTTTAATAATATTATAAAATCAGATAAAATATAAAATATAAAATATAAAGATCTTTTCCACCTTAATGTTAGGAAAAAAAACTCAATTGCAAATCGATCATTGCCTCCAAAACTTACTTTGATATTTTTGTTCATACCTCTAACTTTTTGCCTAAATTAAAAAATGATTATTCTGCGAGAAATATATTAATCACATGGATCAATTGTCATATAATAAAAATGAGCAAAGTTTGAGATTTAAAAAATGAGAAACTGTACTTAGATCATTTGAACGTCTTTTCTTATATGATGATACATCATCTTTAACATTTTTAATTGTAATTTCTCTTATGAAGTGCATTGCAGCCATAAAAAAAGTGCTCATATCAAGTTGAGCATTCCATTGGACAATCCAAACCAGACTAGCAGGGTTGGTAAAAATTGTTCAGCTAGGTTTGACCCAATTTGGTCTAAAGTTGATAGGTCGATTCAAATTGATTAGGTTTTAAGTCAAATTCAGACTTTTTTATAAAACAATTTCAAGTTTCGGGTCAAGCTCAAGTTCGGACTACTTGATCCGACCTATTCGAAGCCTAAAATTTTAAAGTGAAATGATAATTTTTAATTTTAAAATTAAAAATTATTTAATTTGGCTCGATTTTGACTATTTGAGTTTTCGAACCAAACTCAAGCTCGAACACAATTTTTTAGGTTAGATCCAAGCCTAATCCGACTCATTGTCATCCATAATCACTAAGTTATCTTAAAGAAATCAAATCATTTGTCTCATTATTTTCTATATATAAAATTGATATTCAATGCACTTTTTAGGAATTGTGTCCATATAAATGTGAATTAGACTATTATGAATTTTTAAATATTTTTAATAAATTATGAATAAATTATTTAAACTAACAAATGGATATTACAATTTGTTTAGTAATAATAAAAATTAAATATAATTCAAAATGGACAAGTGCAATAATAATAAAACTATAAGGAAGAGAGTAAACAAACAATTTTCATAGTTGTTCAATTAACAATTTTAGCCTATACTCATTTTTCAAGATTTATTCGAGATTTTTCACTATCTTTTTTTCCTATAAAGTACATTGAAAATTATATATAATTTTTTATCCCAAATAAAAGGGAACCATTGCATGTCGTTCTTAATAGTGAAAATGAAACGCTAAGTTATGAATCTCAAAATTTTCACAAAGTGATAGCGTCTTAATTATTGTTAAAAGTCTCTCAAATTATTTAAGATTTTCGAGATGTCATAAAGATATATAACAATTAAATTATAGATTATTTATATTCATCATTGACTTAATGTTTATTAGAAACACACATTAGTTGTTATGATGGATAGTTTCTTAGACTTTAGTTGATCTAATAGACAAATCGAATGAACTGTATCCATATGTACATAAAGTATTATTGATACAAACTTATATTATTGAAGACTCAACCTTTCTTAAAGAGCTCAATGGACATATATCTCACATAGCTCGAGTAATGTTTAATTAAACCTTAATTTTAAAATATCAAACACTTGTTAGGTCCATCAGTGTCTTTATAGGTCATTCTATTCCCTTTTATGTCAAGGTTAATACTTGAAAATTTTAAATCAGGTCAACACAAAGTTTTTAAAATTACATGTGTTTTCTCAAAGATTAAAACTCATGATTTGATAAAAACTTGATTCACTCAACTTTTAAGAGTTCTCTAAAAATATATTTTGAAGATCATAAATTTGTTTTTAAGATCGAATCAATTTTTTTTGTGATTTTGTTAAAGATTATGACATTAAGACTAAGCATGAAATGTTCATGTAATTTGAGCCTTTAAATAATCAAAGTGGACAAATAAATGATATTCCAGGAACTACATTGATTTATTATAAATGAAATGACTTGATTATTTATTGTTTTTGGTCTACTTTACTTATTCTTCACCTGGGTCAAATTAAAACTTATGCAATTAACTCAAATTCCCCATGTTGGCTTCATTATTGATTCTTTGATGCTCCACTTACTCAATTTGTTTCATTATGCATTTTTTTAGCTCAATTGGTTTCAAGAGTTGCTTTATTTCACATTTGAATATTTTCATATTACTTTCTCTTAAACATCAAAGGTAAAATATTTATAACTATATGTTTTATTATCTTCAAAATATGAACTAAAATTTCCCATTTCCTAATAGTAGGCAACTAAAATTTCACATAATTCAAAATTTGAACTTTTGAGTTCTTTAATCTCATAATTGTTTATAAGATTATAAGAATACAAGTATTTTAGAAATTATTTTAAGGCATTATCTTTACTGACTTTCACTTTTTTTTAATAAAGTGAAAACATAAATTTAGATACATTTTATTTACATGAATTTATTAGATTAAAAATTATAATAAATTAAGTCCTCGAAGGTGCAGGTTTTAAAGAGAGATGCTCAACACACTTCACTAACCTTCCATAAAGATTGCATGATGCTAGGGTTGATTAGGTGTATTCCTGGAAGCTCCTCATACCCTTTAACCTAAAAACTTTTATTGGCTTCCTTGGTTCTCTCCCTCATCATACATATATTCTAGCCTCCTTGCTCATTACATTATTCCTGCCAAGTATTCAATCTTTCTTTCACATTTTCCTTTTAACTCTAGTCCTTTAATCCCACTTGAGCAGCTGAAGCTTCTTCTCTCAAACTCCACTATGGTCCTAGTTTTATCTTATTCCCAACCACTTTGAATTTTTTCACCTACTCAAGCTTCCTCCCTTTCAATTCTTACTTTACTTTTTTTCGATAATGTCAATACCTAAGCCTCAAAGCGCTGACTAGTTCCCCACTTTAACAACACCTACTATCACACCTAATCTTGATTCATCAAGTTTTTAAGCCTTGAAAGGCTCCACCCTATAAAACCTGGTAGAAACTACTTCTAACCACCTAAGCTCCGTTCCTAACCCTAAAAAAACCTGGCTTCAAGTCTAAAGGGATGAACCCCAACACCCCCTATTAAAAGCTTCAATACTATCATCTTGTATAAAAAAATGGCCTTTACATCGTGAATCCCACAGTATATATAAGGAAGGGGCAAATAAAAGGCATGCAAATCTTGTCAGATTCTTTGTGCACAAGAGACCTCATTTTCCTCTTCTTGACACCTAGACTCATTATCAATGGAAGAAGATGGGACTCCTTTATATCATGGTGAATGAAGATAATATCTTCTTATTCAAATTTAGAACCCTAGATTAAGCACTAAAAGTTATTAAGGTAAACCTCTGACATTACAATAATTAGCCTATCTTTCTCTAAAAATAGTCTCCAAGCCTTAAATTCAAAATCTCAAGTAGCAGTAAGTCCCCTTGTGGTTAAAGATACACAATATACCATTATGATAATGGACTACAAAAGGAATAAGCTACTTTGGTAGCTATTTGGGAAGGTCTCTGTGCCTCGACGAAGGAACAATTAGCTTAAAGAGAGTAAGCTTTGTAAGAGTATGTGTGCTTATGCACACAGAAAAGCCACTGCCTAAATTTAACCCCCTTAGACGGCTATGTGAAAGGGTGCACTTTTTGAGGATCTAGTAGTGATTTCCTATCCTTAGAGGTCTAACCAACCTAAATTGAGCAAGATATAAAGGCATACTAAAAGAAAGTTTATTACACGTAAGCACCATGAACTCTTAAACCTACAACCCGAGGCCTTCTATTTTAGAATGAATGTGAACCTAAGTAATCCTAAAGAAGCCACCTCTAGCTTAGGATTGCCTTAAGAAATAGTTCAAAAATTACAATAGAAGCTCCCTCATGTGGATATTATTAAGTCGAGGATTATCCCTGAGCTTGGGGTTAAGTTTCCACTAGAAGTGCTCCTAAAAGAAGAAAGGAGGAGAAAAACTTAACTTCTCCTATTCAAGCCCTTTTAAGTGATCCACAAGCATCAAGCACCCCATACCTTGAGCATGAGTAAGAAGAAACTTTCAAATCTATATGTAATAGAAAATATAAAAGGAAAAGAAAAATATTCCAAATCTCACTCTCCCTAATGATTAACTGTAGTCTGGAATGTTAAAGGGCTCAATTACCCTAATAAATAAGTAGCTTTACAAGATTTCATAGGATTAATCAAATCTTTTGTAGTTAGCCTTTTGGAAAAAAATTAAGGGAGGACAAATGCTTGAACCTAGCATGTAGGACCTCGGCCTCTCAGGTCTCGTGTTCTCTAAAGGGCCTCTGACTCTCGGTCCTCGTGCCCACCCGCTTGCAGATATTGTCCGCTTTGAGCCTCGGCCTTTAGGGCCTCGCACCCTCACGGTTTTACTTTTCCATAGACTTTTTAGGAGGTCATCCATCCTGGTACTGCTTTAGCCCTAGCACGTTTAACTTCGGAGTTCCGGGGACATCCAATAAAATTGAAACGATACAGAGAAGATTAGCATGGCCCCTGCGCAAGGATGACACGCACCAGATCCCATCATAGCATGCTTAAAACATCACTGGAAGTTGGTTAATAGTCATCAAATTCATCACTATGGCAAGATAGTGATAAAAGTTTCCCAAACTATCATTGAGGACCATTTCATTCATATTATAGTTTCTCTAATCCCTGAGAGAATTCCTCTCCACATCACATTTATATATGCATTCAACCATGCATTTTAAAGAGTCCCCCTCTAGAACAAACTCACGAAGGTGTAGCCTTTATAACCCTAACTTGTATTTTCTTATTTTAATTATTTCTCTTTTAAGCTTTGGGACACAAAACTATAATTAGTTAATTTGGTCTAAATAATTACGAAACATGAGGTTGAGTTAATTTGTTTTGACATAGGAAGGAACATAAACTAGAAAGCAATTTTTAAGTTTCATGTATTTGTCATTGATCATTTAAAAGGAGACGATAGTTTTCATATAGATTCCCATTTATTGGTCCATTTCAAAAGGAACTCCTTAGAAGATATCACAAAATATTTAATCATAATTTTTGATTTGTACATGATGTAAATTATTTTAGTCCTGAACTATAGAAATGAATCCTTGATTTTCAAGTAAGAACCATGATTTTTATCATAAATTTTTTATGAGAATCAAGAGATAGTCTTATTGAAATTGTTTATTAAATTGTCTAATTTCATCATGGCTTCAATTTTTAGTTTTCAAATATTTTTGATTACCTTCGTAATATCTTGTAATATCTTCTTTTCCTTCAATGGAAGATGCATACCCTGATATTACTTAATATATCCAAATCATTTAGCTACATTGTGTTTTATTTATCATGAAGATAAAAATATAAATTTTCAACCTATTATAGTTGTTATGCCAATTAATTAGGTTTATGTTTGTATTTCAACTATATGTTTCTTAAGTTACTCATATGTTTTGACCATACCATTCATATGTTAATAATTTCTCCATACTATTCATACATTAGCAATACCTTTCTCCATACCATTTATACAATCAAATTTTTATCATAAAAAGGTTTTTGGGTTTGATTGCTACAATATCAAGCAAATTGCTATAACCCAACAATTTACATGAAAATTATGTTCAACCTTAGAGTCAGTTCCAATTCCTATAAGAGAAGCTAATGATAAAGGAAATTTTTGTTACTTTATAAATGTGATGTTTACTATTGATACATTAAGTATGCAATGAGATGTATGGATTTCAATGGCTGCAAAATGCTATGGTTGCTTGTAATATCACAAGTGAATACTTGATAGTGTTTTATTTGGTTTTTGATATATGGAATCGTCAACATCAATAATATCGAGTATATAACAATTTGTCGATACATATTGCAATTATGGACTGTAGGCTCCTTTATGGACTTCTTGGATTGCAAAAAACCTAGAAGAGTCTTTTTAGATTTTTGAAATATAGGATAAACTATATGTATTTTTTATTAATATAAAGAATGATTGTAACAAAATGATGATTATTTATCTTTTTTATTGTATGAAAAATATGTTTCAATTTCTTTAAGTGGTTTGATGCAAAATTTAATTCTAAAGTAGATGTCATAAATGGTTTAAGAGAGAAGAACATTTTAATGGCTTAAAATGAGCAAAAGGGAGAGGATAATAAACTTAATTAGTTATGGGGTTTGATGATATTATTTTGGATTACGTCTGGTCTCATCATTAGTATTTTTATTTAAAAGAAATAGGGATGAGATGAGTTGTTTTCCTATATTACATTATATATCAAATTATATATTAAATTTATGACATTATATATTAAATTATATGTTAAATTTATGGTATTATGTATTAAATTAAAGAAATGAGTTATACCTTTATTTAATGCACATGAGTATGTACAAACACATGTCTTTTAAAATAACTTATATCTTTATTTATTGCATATAGGACTATCCAAAAAGAATTCAAATAAAAATTATTCAATTCAGCATTGCACATGAGCCATCATAACAGTAGTCAATAAATTTAGAAGGTCAATAAAATTGCACATGGGATTGCATAAAAGATTGTCAAATATGTTCTAAGAGTCATCAATAATCGTTACCTATGGCATTGTAATTACATGCACATGAGTCAATATACACATCATTAAAAGATAAAAAAGTGATATCCAATAGCTAACTATAAATACATAGAATCATATGTCCAAAAGGTCTACATCAGTTATATAGAAAGTCCCCATGAGTTATCTATAATTTTATAGGACCATATATTGTACACATATTTTACTTTTTGTTCTTTTGACTGATCTATAAATACATAGAATCATATGTCCAAAAGGTATACATGAGTTGTATAGAAAGTCCCTATGAGCTATTTATAATCTTATAGGACCATATATTGTACATATATTTTACTTTTTGTTCTTCTGGCTAGTCTAGCTCATTCTTATGATCTTAGAGAAGTTATGTATTCTAACTTGATTTTTGGTTGATTTCTTCTTTGTCTTAGTTTCTTAAACATCTTCCTTCCCTTGTTTTGTGATGTATTAAGTACAACACTTTTTCTAAGAAAACATTAACACTTGACTTTATATGGTTCTAAACATTTTTTCAACTTGAAATAAAGAATCTAACCATGGAATTTGACCTAGGGATTGATATCTTCATATTTTCGAATTATGACTAATTTTTTTACATTTCTTATAGGTGGTACGTCCTACAATCCGTGTTGAAATGTTACCCTTCTTACCTTCACTAACTTCTCTTATTCTCTTTTTCTTTAGCCTTTCAACTCCTTTCTTATAGGCAGGAGGATAATCTTCTATTCATGTTCTTCTTTAGGTACTAACCATAAATATCTACCTAATACTACATTATGCTCTTCTAATAACAATGTATATATGCCTCCTTTGTGTAGTACTCATTTACATAATCATCACGACCTCCTCTCTCAAATATGATCACTAAAATTTCATGGCTACAAAGGATCCTAGTTAACTACCATCTTTTACATGTGCAATCTTTTTTTTAGGGCCACTGCATGATGAAAATTTTAAGTTAAATTATTATTATAACTTGAGTAAGTAGGTATTACATCTATATAAATAATTTCATTACTTATAAAATGAACCAAATAATTAGTAGTCTCCCTTTTTATTTTTCTCCAACTTTGAAAAAATGAGCTAAATCCTTTTTTTTCATAACTTAGAATACTTCTTCCCATTCGTATAGACCTCGATTGTCTTCATCTTTCTTTTTTTAATTTCACCTATCAAGGTCCTCACATTACTATCATTCTGTAATGGTCTCAAACCATCTTTAAATAAATCATGTAGGATTTGATAGGTAAATTCCAATGCTTCTCCTTATCTAACCTCTTAACATTGAGCATCAAATCAAACAATGCAATCTTATGGACATCATAATTACACAATCTTTTCTTCCACTTTCATATCTCATTTATCGCTTGAATTTGAAGCATCCACCATAGAAGCACTCAAACCTAATTCTTAGGTCTAAAGTACCAACCATTCCTTAAATAAAAACTATAACAAAAAGAAAACAAATTCAGAATCTACATAGCAAATAAATATGATATATAACTTTCACATATTATATACCATAATATGTAATCATACTACCACATAAACATAAATTCAACGTGCTACCAAATAGATGTAGTTTATAATGGAATCATATACAATGAATAAAATGTGAAATTAACTTGATCACATGTTCTCATATAGTAAATTCCTTGAGATTAACTATAACCATAGAAATAAAAAGATTAAAGTACAAAAAATAGGCATTAAAAGAAATTAAATAGAAATTCCACTTTCAAAAGCTTAAAAGGATAAGAAAACACAAATTTGAGATGATAAAAAAAGAAGTGGGATCATAGTTGGCAAGAAAATTTACCTCCAAGAGCCACCATATACCAAAATAATAAGAAAAGATTCACAAATCTAGATGTAGATAATATATGGTGAAAAGATAATTATTAAAACAATGATTAGGGGTCAAGGTTAGGAAAAATTAGTCAATTCTATAAGCTAGAATTAAACTGAAGCATATAGACCAGCATTAATAGTAACATAAAAAAGGAAGTGGGTAAAATAGAAAAAATATATCAAAATAAAATGAACATTATATTTTAAAGGAGAACATAAACAAAATGTGATTAGTAAGTTATTAGATTAAAAAAAAGAGACAATCAGAAAGTTAAAGGAGTTTTATAAACATGACATTATTGAACGTATAATAGGTTTTCTAAAACAAAATAAAGAAAGTTGAAATAGAGATAGAATTTTACCTGCTTTAGGTTGAGGCTAATTCATTTGTAATTACCATATGCAATTACTAAATCTTTCTCTAATAGACGGCCAATTCACTTGCCTTTAAGTGTAGTTACCAAAGCATAGAAGCTCTATCTAATGGATAGCTAATTCACTTACAGTTAACTAAATGAGTCTTATAAACATCACATTGTTGCGCATATAAAAAGTTCTCTAAAACAAACCAATGTAAGGTGACGTAGATCAAAGATAAATAATCAAAGGAAATAATAAGCAAGGTCACTTTAAAATAAAATAAAACATAATAATGAAAAAATGATGACACTATAACAAACATATTGTCAAACAAAAGAATGGTAGTTTTTCAACTCCTTCTTTCTAAACCTGATTCCTATGGTTGTTCAACCTTCTTGATTTGATTGTGTCTTCCTTTTTGTGTGCTTTACTTCCCTTTTTTTCTCCTTCCTTTGACTTCTTCACTTCTTTGACTAACTATTATTGCTTGGTTCATCATATTTGAACCCAGTTTCTCCTTTTTAAGTGATCCACACTTAGTTTAACTTTCCTTCTCAGTTCGAGTCCTGATAGTTTATCGTTATTGGTAAAATATTTGCAGGACATTCTCCTCAACCCCCGCTCCTATAGCCATTCATGAGGCTTATTTGGATCAAGATGACTTCCCTCCTAGGTTGCCCCCTTTTCTCAGAAAATGGAAAAATAGTCGTGGAGTATAATAATATAAGATCCTAACAGATTTGGAAAACTGCACTTCATCTCATTCAATAAGAAGGGACCAATCTCTCCTCCACATAAGGTATTGCAAAATGGAGCAACCAAATGGAAAGTGTCCTTAATAGGCTACTTCTTAGACAAGAGAATGGCCTTTCCAAGTGTTCAACAATGAGTTAACTTGAGTTGGAAAAAATCGGGACTATTAAACACTTTGATAACTGAGTATGATGTGTTTCTTATTTAATTTTCTTCTAAAGAAATGGCATAAAAGATCATGGAAATGAGGCTGTAGAACATTCAAGGTAGGCCTATTTTTTTCTTAGCAAATGGGAAATTGGCTTTAAACTAGATAGATTAGAACTGAAAAGCATTCCCATATGGGTTAATTTCGATCTTATTCTTCTAGAATACTGTTCCTCAAAGGATTCAAGTTATTTAGCTAGTTACTTAGGTACTACTTTAGCAGTTGATGATAATACTACTAATATCAGAAGGATATGCAAGGGAATGCTTATAAATTGATACTAAGAAGGAGTTGCCTAAAATCATCCCTCTAATGAAGTTCAATGGCAATAGAGACCTAGTAGAGCACAGAGTGAAGCTATTATATCCATGAAGACATCATTTGATAGAGACTACCAAAGATTGGATCCCTAAGAGGAAAAAGATAGAATTACCAAGCATAGGTGGGGAGGCAAATCAAAAAAATAGTAAGGAATCCCCTACATGCATTGCAGGTAAAAATGAAAAAACTACTGCAAGAATGAATCAATCCCCATTTCCAACTACAAGCAGTAAGGAGTAATTAGCAATAGTGGAGGTCCAGTCCTTTAACTCAATAAGAGAGGCAAGGCAGCTGTCTTTTATGAAGAAGGAAGAAACTAGGAGAAAGGAGGAAATTTCTAACCCATAATCAAACTTCAATGATGAATAATTAGAAAAGATCACAAATGTCAAAGTTGAAGTGGATCATAACATAACGAACAAAAAATGAAGAACGGTTATATCTAGGTTCTAATAATCACAAATCAAGGAGGAGGACCAAGCCTAGAAACTCCTAATGGTCTCCACTATTTAGAATGTTAATGGACTTAATTGTCCAAATAAATAGGTAGCTTTAAAGGATCACCTACTAACTAGATAACTTTATTTTATTGGTCTTGTTGAGACCAAAATAAAGGTAGTCATTTATAAAAGGTTTGAAATTTCTCCATACATATTGGACTACTTTAAGTAATCCCTCTAAGAACCTCATTAGTAGATTGATTGTTTCTTTTAATCAGCTTGCTAACACTTATCTAATTGGTTATACACAAATTACGATTCGAACAATGAATATATAGATATCTCAGTTGTGTATGCTACTAATTGGAAATGCTAGAGAATTAGATTATGGAAAGATCTAGAGAAGATTAAGGATAACATAACAACCCCATGGATAATAACATGAGACTTCAATTACTTACTCTCACATTTTGAATCTAATGGTGGAAGAGGTACCATACATGCTAATTTCAGAGAACTGGGCTCCCTCACTTCTTCACTTGAACTAGTAGACCTAAGATATCATGGTGCTTTATTCACTTAAAGCAATCACCAAAGTGGAGATAGATTCCTACGAAGGAAATTAGACAAGTGTCTAGTTAATGGAAGGTGGTTATCAAGACTAAGTGAAAGTTCTGCTATCTTTGAAGAACCACTTTTCTCATACCACTCTCTTATTACTGTCAATATCCATAGTATATCATCTAAAAAGAAGTCTCCCTTGATATTCTTCAGTTCTCTCCTGAAGCATCAACATATTAATTCAATCATTTATGGAGTAGTGGAGAAGACATATCAAGGATCAAAACTTTCAAAGCTTAGAAATTTTCAAAGCTATAAAGAAAATATTGTATATCACTAATGAAATACAATCCTAATCTAATCAAAATTGACAAATTTTAAGCCTTGGAAATCTTATAGTTACTCATGGGGCCCGTTCCATTACCCTAAAGGACTTAACATTGATTGAGAAGGAAAAAGCTTAATTGAAGACGTATTTTAAAGCTCTTGATGCTTATATATCTCAAGTGAAACAAAAATATAGAATCTAATGGCTCCAAGAAGGGGATAGGAATTCCAATTTTTTTTACAATGTAATCCAAAGAAGGAGAAACAAAAATAAATAGTATCACTGATGAACTCAAGGTGGAACCTAGTTCATGATAAATAGGGGATGAAAGAGGTGGCTAGGAATCATTTTGTAGGCATCAATTGTTGGACCCCGTTTCCAGAGCCCAACATCGAACATGAAAGCGCGGTGCTTGGTACATGAGGGAAGGCCTTGGAGTTGAAACATTTAAATTAAAAGAAGAAAGGAAATCCCTTGGAAGCACAAAACCTGAAACTTTCTCTCATTTTATTAAAACAACCCATCCCAAAACTTGACAACATACACTCGAGCCACAACTAAATGATTCAATGCGAAAGATAAACATCATAACTCATTAATATCCAAAAGATGAGTTTTACAAAGCTTTAATAACATTTCAAACCAAATTACAACTTTTGAGTTCAAGAGTCAAAAATACAAAATACCCTTGAACCAATAAAACTTGAAATGAAACTAAAGCCTTGACTTCCAAAAGTACAACTTGAAAATACATAAACATAATAAATCGGAGTGATGCCATAACCCTTGACTTACTCAGTCTCTTGCTCGTCACCTAAATGGGGAGAGTAAAGGGGGTGAGCTATAAAGCTCTTGGGTACACATTTATAATATAGAAATAAGAAAAACTATTCAAAAGATAACTCATTGCAGTGATATACCTTGAAATCATAGTAATTGAACATGTAAAAGTCATCATCTTGAAATGCTTGATTTTTGAACAATTCATAAGTAGAGTTCAAAACCATGAATACATGAAACAGGATAACAAATCATAAGCACATAAGCATAGCATAATGGTTTGGGTTAGTCCGGTTCATGACGCACTACACATTCCCATCGAAATGGTCCTGTGTAGTTGTAGTTTCTTGAGGGAGTCCTTGTGGGGAGTTCCGTGTCACTAGTGGGCAGGCGGGAGAAGCCTTTTCATGAGTCAACGTGCACGTGATAGTTCTTGGGACTACCAAAAACCCACAAAACATGCATGATTCAAAGTCTTGTAAACTTGATTGCCAAACTGGCACTTGTTTAGAAACTTGCCTTTCATATATTTCGGAAAAAATGATTTCATGTGCATGTATTCTTGAAAGGAGAAAACCTTTTTTGAAACCTTTTTAATAATCATGAATGCAAATCATATAGCAACATATAATCATTCCACAATAGCACATAAGGCAATCACTGATGATGCAATTTAAAGCATTAAATCTTTCTTGATTTGAACAAAACAATGAGTAAATTATTTACTCTATTATAAACATGAACCCACCTTGAATTCCTTGCTTATTCTTGCTTAAGAATGCCTTTCCTCTTGTTCCTCTTGCTTCTCTTGCCCCAATTGATTTCCTTAATCAATAACCAAAATTCCAATCAATTTGGTGATGAAATCGGAAAGTCAAACTTTAACAATTCGAACTAAAACTAAAGCTGAAACAAAAATTCTATGCTCAACTTCCATCCAAATTTTTATATCCTTATAGAATGATTTAGAACTTCATCTCTTCATAAAACTTGTATTCCTTTATCTCTAGTTTACAACGCATCAAAAATCACCTCATTTGGACATCTACATCAAAAGTTATGCCCAAAATACCAAAATTCGTCTTTGCTGGAAACTGGGGGCTCGTCGTGACGAAGGCCACCCTCGTCGCGACAAACGTGTTGGATCGCGTACGGTCCGAGTATTCACAATACGCTGTGGAAAAAGACCATACAACAATATGAGTATAATCGAAAATACCAAGGATTAACGAAAATACCTTATTTTTGTGGATAGGTTGTTTCTTTTCGGATTCCA
>JANTPM010000009.1:7326267-7345389 GCA_025434745.1 Erythroxylum divaricatum
GAAAGATGGGTAGCTCAGCTTTTGGGTACTAAAAAGACTTTCCCACAAAAGTGGGCAAAGCTACTAGACCGTGTAGAATGACTTGAGACTTCGGTTTAGTGACTAAAAAGGCTCTAAACTACAGTGAGAAAGATGGGAGAGCTGATGGTGTTAATGGTTAGGCATTAGGGCATTGATTTCTAGCCTCTACCATTTGCTAAGGGTACTTCCTTAGTAGATCCTCCACCTGATAAGGATCATCAACCCAAGGGCCCTCCTTAGTCGGACCAACTTGGATCACATCATAAGGGAGATGTTTGCTTGAATTTTGTTTATTTTTTCTTTTTCTTTATTAATTATGTATATTTCTTATTTTTTATATTGCTTTTTTTTCTTTCTATTGTTAGTTTGATTTATCTAACATTTTAGTTAATGATATTTCTGTTTCTTAATTCTTTGTGTCATTTTTATTTCTTTTTATTTTTATCCCTTTTACTTTGTATCTTACAAGGTTTTTAGTTGATAGATGGATATTTGACTATATTTTTACACACTTATTTGATGTATTTTGCTTAATATTTAATACTTTTATCATATATTTGGTACGTAATTTGCTCTAAGTGCTTTCATGGACTAAAGAATTCAAACGAGATCATAGAGGAAATTGAAGATTTGAACTATAGAAAGGATGCACGGTCATGCACATAGCCAGACACTCCCTAAACCTGTGCATCTTCACGATTCTTATAATTTTTGGTTATGTATGGTCTTATGCATAACTATGCATTAGATTGGGCATCTCCCAAAACCCTAAATTTGGTGATATAAAGATGTTTTTAGGGGTTGCTGAGAGAGGAGTCATAGAGTAGATATGGGGAGGCAATTCCAGATGTGGAAAGCACGAAGAAATCATTGAAAGATTCATTGAAACAAAAGATCAAGCCTTTACATCACAAGAACACTCGATGGAAGACAATCAGGAAGATTTAGAATTTTGAACCCATTGTTTTCAATTCATAGTTCTATTTATGTATGTTTGATTTTGTATTCGATAAGTGTAACTAAACGTCTTGCTAGTATTTAGGTAAGATGAACCTTATATTATGCAATTGGTTTGATTGTTATATTGGATCCAATTACATGTTTTATTTATAATATGATTTCATACATAGAGATTGAGAAATCTTAGGTTAAACAGATCTACCGTAATTAGGAGTTGATTAAAACCCTAGAGATAGGATGACATAAATCCTCCAGATTAGGATCAAACCTAATAGAGGGGCTTAAAAATCAGTAACACATTCTTATAAGATTTAACCTGAGTAATTCGGTTGGGGACCTTAGGATAGTCATTAGTAGAATCAAGGTCAGCTACTAGCATACCATAAGAGTCTCCAAGGTCGAATTAATCAACAAATAATTGTATGACAAAAGATCAATCTATTAAGGTTTTAGGGGGATTCGAGCCCAGACATTAATTTATGATAATTATAGTTTTCTAAGTGAATTCCATTATCTCTGTATTCATTATGGTTTCATATTTCTTTAATTGTTTTAGTTTTTTTTTCTTTTCATTAAAAATCTAAAATCAATTCGTGGGCTAGATAGTAGGGGAAGGGAAATTACTAGTATTCATAGTCTTGGTAGGGCTGACCTATACTTGACAATACTAGTTATAATTAGTCATTTGTAGTTTATTACAATATTGACTAAAACATAAAATAAGTGAATCATGTACAATTATATTTTCTAATATCCTATAAGTTGGAAAATTGGTGGCTCTTGAAAGAAAACAAACGTACATATTGACTTGGTAGACGAATAACCATATGACTTAAGAATCATGTTGTTTTCATGGATTCAGGTATGCTTCAACAATAGATCTAAGTATTCTTGATTATTTTACATTATTGTTTATATGATTGGTGATGTTTTTCTCACCATAAGGAATTTTAAACTTTATCATTCCCTGCCTAAGTTAGAGTTGCCTAACTTAAATGTTTACAATGACATTAAAAATTCCACAACCATATTATATGATATCAAGAGATGAAAGATTTTCATAGAGCTTTAGAAACAATTAAATGCAAAGCTTTTTCTTCTACTTTGGCTAGAGCAGTTAATAAATTGTATCATTGAATCTAAGGAGATCCGTATCAAGTTTTTAACAACTAAAATACAAAATTGAGGCTCATTTTGTTAGAAATAGGAGGAGGCCTAACGACTCTACTCACTGTAATATGGTGTTGGCAAATGAAAAAAATCTCAGGCACTAAACATAAGTATTTAGTGTAGAACTAAATAGTGTAGAGAAAGAAAAGAAGATGAACAATAGAGAAAAAAAACATCTTTTATTATTCACACTCACTTGAAACTTCAACACAACGATAATAAATATATAGGCTATAGGTCCTTACAAATAGGAAGCACATAACCTACACTTTTAGTGGTGAAATAAATAAAATATTAACATTAATCAATAATAATAGAAAGAAAGAAGGTGAAACATGGGTTGAGAAAGTGGAAAATAAGAAAGCTTGAATTAGTCAACATTCCCCCTTTAATTAAATCAAGAGAAAGAACTATAACCATGCTACAAAACTTCTGTAGCTTTCTCTCTAGCAATGCTTTTATCAATATATCAGTTGGTTGCTCTTTAGTACTGTAACAACTCAATTCTATTTCTCCTTTAGAAACAAATTATCTGATGAAATGGTATCGAGTCTCAATATGTTGTGTTTTTCTTTGGTGAACTGGATTTATAGAGATATCAATGGTAGATTTATTGTCGTAATAAATCCTTGTTGACTTTAGCTATTGTTGCTTCAAATTTAGAAATATCCTTCTCAGCTAAATTGCTTGACAAGTTATTGTTGAAGTGGTTTTAAGAATCTACACTCGATAAGGCAGTAACTTGTTGCTTCTTTGACACTCAAAAAATAACTCATCCACCAAGATAAAAAAATTGTCCGTGGTACTCTTGCTGTCATTTAAACATCCAGCCTAATCATTATTAGTAAAAGCTACAAGATCACATCCTTCATTTTTCACATACTTGATCCCAAAATTTAATGTGACTTCAATGATATCTCAAAATTCTCTTAGCAACACTAAGGTGATGTTTAATTGGATTGTGCATAAATCATAAAATAAGGCTTAAGGGAAACATGAGATATGGTCAAATGTGAGTGTGATACATCAAACTACCCACCAACCTTCTGAAATACTTTTCATTTTCTTTCTTAACTCCATTACCAATAAATAATTTATCACTAACATTAAGGGAAAAGTCTTGAAAGCCTTACAATTCAACATTCCAAACCTATTTAAAAGATCTGTAGCATATTTTTTTAACAAAGAGAGATTACACCTGCATCTTAAGAAACGTCTAAGCCTAAAAATAATATAGCAATCCCAAATTAGTCATATCAAAAGTTTACATCATATACTCTTTGAAAGCTTTCATCAAGCCAAAAGAGTTTCCAGTATAAATAATATCATCCACATACAAGCAAACCACCAAAAAATGATTTATGCAATTTTTAACTTACAAATTAGTTCGCTAGCACTCCTCAAAAAATATTTTTAGCAAAATAAGATTCAATTTTACCATATTAGGTTTGTGGTGCTTGTTTAAACCCATAAAGTGCTTTGTGTAGTTTATACGCCTTGTGTTTAGACCCTTTCACTTTGAAACATTCAGGTTGTTTAACACACACATCTTCACCCAAATCTCCATTAAGAAATGTTGACTTTACATCTAGTTGAAAAATAGACTAGCCATGTTGTGCAGCCATTGTAAGTATTAATCTCACTATATCTAAACCTTCAACGGAAGTGAAATTTTTAAAAAAATAGTACCCAGAAATTAAGCATAGCCTTTCACCACCAAGTGTGCTTTATTCCTTTTTAATGTACCATTTAGATTGTATTTGGATTTGAAAATCCATTTGAGACCAATTGCATCTTTTCCATTAGGAAAATCTTACAAACTCCACATACTAAATCCATTTGAGACCAATTGCATCTTTTCCATTAGGAAAATCTTACAAACTCCACATACTCTTCTCTCACTGCATTAACCCATTCTTCTTTATTATCTGCATCTTCATAACAAGTAGGTTCCATGGAAATGTAATCAAATTCAGTGGAAGCATAAATATCATATCAACTTCTTACACTTCTTGGAGGAGATTCTGAAGTATAATAAATTGAGAAAGGAGTAGGTGCATTGGAATTGGAAGCACTTAAGGGGAATTTGAATTAGTAAAATCCAAATCTAAAGCTATGATTTCTTTAGTAGCCTACACTATATCTTCTTTTGTCCAATCCCAAGCCTCATCTTAATGGAAAATTACATCTTGACTAGTGATTAATTTTTTGATGATAGGATTAAAGAGCCAGTAGCCTTTTTTTTCCTTTCTATAGCCAATGAACACACACTTAATGCTTTTCTTATCAAGTTTCCATTTAAATTTTTTTGAAACATGAGTATATGAAATGGATCCACAAATCCTCAAATGACTTACATTTGAGCTCCTGCCAAACCAAGCTTAATAAGAAGTTTTCCCTTCAACAACTCATGTTGGCGACTAATTGAGAACATTAATTGTTGTAGCCACCACTTTAGCCCAAAAATAGGATGGAAGGTGCTTATCATTCAACATACTCTTAGCTGCTTCAATGATTTTTCTATTCTTCTACTCTGCTACATCATTTTGTCATAGTGTATAGCTTGTTATCAACAGCCTTTGAATCCCAAATTAGTTATAAAATGATTTAAATTCTTGGGATGTAAATTAACTACCATGATCAGTTCGTAAGGTAATGATAGAATTTTCAAACTCCTTTTCTACCACTACTTCGAATTTGTTAAAGCATTCAAGAGCTTCTCCTTTTTCCTTAAAAAATATGCCCATGTCATTCTTGAAAAATCATCCACAATGATTAGGAAATACTTACTTCCTTTTAATGATGGTGTTTATAATGTGCTATAAATATCCATATGAACAAGCATTAAAGGTTAGTTTTGAATTTCAAGACTTATTCACCATAAACTTTTCACGATGTTGTTTCTCAAAACTGCAAGGCTCACATCTTTAGAATCATTGATTTGTATCTTTGGAAGTCCCATCACCATATTCTGGTTATGTAACGTTTACAATGCGTTAAAATTGAGATGAGCAAACCTTCTATAATAGAGCACTAAACCATCACTCAAGGTTATAAAGGCATTAAGATCCAATTGCAAAAGCATGATAGGAAACAATTTATTTTCAAAGACAGTTTTGTTGAATGCACTAAATATCTGTTCCTTTATCATAAATTAAACACTCATCATTGTCAAAGATAGGATAGTAACCTTTCTTCATTAATTGACTTAAACTCAGAAGATTATTAGCTAAGTCAGGAACATACATGACAATATGGATATATTTGTACCATTTTTGCAAATCACAGGCACTGTGCCAACACCACTCATTTGAACTTAACTATTGTTTCCCAAGGTCACTTTTGATTTCATTAAATCATTAATCTCCATAAAATAAATTTTATTTCCTGTTGTGTGATTACTGTAGCCACTGTTTAAATATCAGACTTCTGAAGGCATAACACCATTAGCAGTTAAACAAGAAACAAATAAATTATGTAAACAATTATCTTTCCTTTTGAGAAAGTTTGCTTAATCATTGACTTGACAATTTCTTGTTATATAGCCATATTTGTTTTGCAATTATAACTCAATTGCATTTTTTCTATGATCTGATTTATTTTTGCACCAACAATTTTTGTCAACCTGATTAGTCTTGTCATAATAAAAACATGTAAGTAGATAGTTAACATTACCCTGGTTTCTTTTTTGGACATATGATCTACCATGACCTTTGCCATTACTTAAACCTCTATGTCCTTGCCCATATCCTCGATTACCATCATATCCTCCTCCTCTTCTTGAGGCATTGGAGTACTTCCCATGAAGCTTAGTTTGAAACGTTTTCTTTAAAGATTTCCCAGCTGATCTTTTCAATCGAGCTTTGTGAGATTCATGAGAATCATTTGCTCAACAAATAATTAACTAGATAAATCCCTAGATTCCTTTATAACTACAACAACATGATTATATTTGTGGGGAAGGCTTCTTAAAACCTTCTCAACAATCTTTTATTCTAACAAATCGTCACCAAAAGACCAAATTTGATTCATGACAAAGTCTCAAAATTGCACCAAAGAGATTATAATTTCACCGTAACAATTTTGTTTGACCCTTAATAGTGTTCTTGAAGAAAATCCCATGCCTCTTTTGATATTGTTTCTCCCATCATTCTTGGGAATAATGTGTCATCCATGCTTTATTGGATAAGAAATAGGGCTTCACATCTTTCTTCTACTTCTCCTCCAACTCATTTCTCTAGGCTGATGTCAATCGTGTAGCTTGATTTGGATCTACAAGCTCATCGAAACCATTTTCCACCAAATTCCATAACTCTAGTTACCTGAATAATATCCGCATTTTCACATACCAAAATCGAAAATTGATTCCATTGAATGCTTTTGGTGTCATTGGAAAGTTAAGACAATGAATAACATTTTTATAGAAGGAAGTGTTATCAAATTTCTTCGTTTACCAGATCAAACTGATCATGGAAAAGTTGACTCGAAAGTCTAGGTTTTGAAAGGATTATAGCTCAATTTTAGCATTTTGATTACTGAAGCCTTATGAATTTCCTTTGAATGTTGTTTGAATGAGAACTTGGTTTGTTATAGGAAACCAAGCAAGTCCGATCCAAGGGCAAGAGGAAAGACAACATTGAACTTGGATTGTCAAGCGAAATTAGGTGGGTAATATATATATAGTTGTTGTGTAGTATGGGCAAATTGTCTTGCTTGCTTGTATGCTATGTCTTAAATTGCTTGTTTTGAATTATGGCAATTGTTGAAAATGCATTGTGATTATGATCATGTTATGCCTTGCAAAATATCATGGCACTTTGTATAAGTGAAAAGATGAGAAAGCCTAAGAAGTATGAGAATATGCAAATGTATGGAAATGAATTGAGCATAAATTTGTTTGTGTTTGGGCAAGAGAGGAATGCTTCATTAGTCATGTGCACGTCGACATATAGCCTTCTCCCGGCTGCTAGTTTGAGGCCACAAGATCCTGAAAAATCGGACTAGTTTTGTTCACGGTATAAACTTCAGTTTATTCGTTTTGTTCCACGAAACTCTTGAGCCATTTGTTTGTGCATTTGCATTTTGATTTGTTAAGTTATGCTGCAAGTTTGAGTGTTATGTTTTGATGATTAATTACACTTGACATGTTTTATGTGATGATATGTTGAACTATGAGTTATGAATTTAAATTGTGAATGACTGAATTGCTAGCCATAGACGTACATGAATATATCAAGTGCATACACGTTTGATTGTGTGGCTCGTTACCAATGGCTAAAAATATATAAGACATTAAGCTTCGCAACTCACCCCATTACCTCCCACTCCACAGTGAAGAAAAAACAGAACAAGAGAATTGTGAACCTTGCAAGGCATTTGGCAACTCCAAGATAGCTATATCTAGTAATTAAGTTAGCTTAGAGACTTTTTGTATTTAGAATCATATTAAACATAAGCATTCAATTGTATCATGTGCATTTTGTATTATGTAATAAGCCAGTGGTGTGGTTTTTGTTATGTAAATAAAGTTTTTCAAACTCTTTTTCTTTGTAATGAAATCAAGAATTGAAAAAGATCTTTTTATGTATGTTCATGTTTATCTTCTTAGTTGAGATTGGGAATTGTTATTAGTAATAGGATATGATATTGTATGGAATTAAAAGAAATGTATGTATGCTTGTATTGTTGAATGTTGGTGGTTTGGGTTTTGTTCGAAGGTTTCGTCGCGGCGAGGCCCCAGGGTACGCTGCGGTGAACCTTTCCCGAAGGTGGGGAGGTTTCAAGGTGTCTCTCGCATGATCTCCCCTGATTGCCCTGATTAGGCATTTTGAGATTCGATACCAGACCCGGCTGCAACATGTTTGGTATCAGAGCTTAGGTTTTTCCTGAGCTTAGAATGCATAGTAGGATAAATTGTTATGCCATATGATTAATTGTTGCACTATGAACTGATTGATTGCATTAAGTGACATGCATATCATACATACATATAGGAAATAAGATTGAAATGTAAGCTAAACATTAGTATTTTATTAAAGTAGTACATTTCCACCTCGTAAAGGAACACGAGGAATTTTGGAAGGATCTGCTACGCTTGATTCCTCACCATTAGACAAGGGTACTGATGAGTATAGAATCCCAGTAATTGCGACCGTATGAGTCACATGTATGAGCTTTCGTTAAGAGTTTGGGATATTAGAAACAATGATAAAAATGGTGTTTTGTCAGAGTGTAAGAGAAGGAAAGTGTGGACATTTAGAAATAAGAAATATTACATAGTCCGATATGTTAGGCACAGATTCAACATTTGTGATTATGTCAATTTAGTGATAGAATGTTTCTATGGATAAGTACTTGAGTTGATATGGATCTAAAAATATTTTTATGAATTGACTGAGGAAGAAATAAAGATAGTGGTGAAAATGACAAGATTTAAGGTATACAAACGAAGTGGAATTGAAAGGTTGAACTTGAAATTTAAAATGATTGTTGATTTAGTATAATAAGAGTTATGATCCTATATAAGATTGTGTTAGTGAATTTGATATCCAAATTTCAAGATGGCCATGCGACTATGCTTCTGAATTAACTAAGAACATACATGTGGAAGATGAAATAAATGTTGGTGATATATATTGTTTTTTGTTTTTCTACCAAAGCAAGAACAATAATGATGAAGCTTACCTTTAACAAGCTTGATTTCTCTTCTTCTTCTTCTTTCTCCTTTTTCCCTAGCTTCCACGCACTCTTCGCTTCTTTTTCTTCTCTCCACGATTTCTCTTCTCCTTTCTAACTCCCATAACTTTCCTCTTCTTCCTTCTTTTAATTTAAGACAATATTTTGGTCTTGGTTTTCCCATTTTACCCCTCTTCATTTAATGTAATGCCAATTAGCTCCTTCTTTTGTCTTTTATGTCTCCAACTCCTTTAATCCATTCAATTTAATACCTTAACTATACCCTAATTAAATTCTAACATTCTCTATTTAATAACTCTAACTTTTATTATGCTTGCTAATTTAATGGATAAAATTCTAAGAACAATAAATAATAAAATAAAGAAAAATTCGGAGTCCAACCGAGGCATCCTATGAATTAGGATATTTTTTACATTATTTTATTTTTCACGCTTCTTACTTATTTTCATTATTTTATTTTATTTTCTTTTGATTCTCTTTATCCCTTTTTCTTTATATTTTGTGAGGTTATAATTTTAAATTAGATGGATCAAAATTAAGACAAATCGTCACATTTAGGAAAGCACCACTCATCCTTCTCACTTATTATATATACTTATCTTTTTCGTAAGCTTTTGAGCCTAAAAGTGAATTTTTTTAACAAATAAAGTTCTTTTTATTTTTTTATGGGTGTTATTATGTATAGTAAAATGATCACAAAACTTGCTTACAGTAAAATGATCACAAAACTTGCTTTTACTATACATATTGAGACTATATTTGTTAAATTAGAATCACTCAAGTGATAAACGAACTTAGATTCAACAATTTATGTTAGCCTATTTTTTTTATTATTACCTTACCTAAAATTTCTCCTTTAGGAATAACTAAGTTGAGCCTTAGTCTTTTTCATTGATTAAACCTACATATTAAACTTTATCTTATTTTTCTTTGAAACCTTTTTAATTGTTTTGTTGCATTTCTTGTTTATTTTTTAAACTTGAAAAACTTGACAGATCCATTATTTCTTTAATTATGGTACTAAATGCTCGAAATAATGTGATTAAAAAAAGACCACAAAAAAGAAAAAAAGAATATGGTGCCAATATATGTATATTTGTAACCAAGTTTCATGAAATCTCTTTTAGTAATTTTTTTCAATTTAACCCATTTTATTATCCCAATCATACCATGCCTAGCCCCATTACAACCTTTAAAGACTTTTTGATTTTTTATTTTATACATAAGTGGTGGAGTTATGATAATATTGCAAGCCTATGGTAAGAGTTTTACTATGCATTGATTGAGAGTCTTAACACTTTTCACCCTAAACACTTGAGTGCATTGAGTGAAATCTTGGTGAGGGTATAAAGGCTTATGTTTTTTATTTTAATGTCATTATTGATGTGATTACTATGAATATTGCTTAGGAAATTAATTTTAGGATAATTTGATTCTAATTTTATGTTAATTTGATTTAGTATGACATGATGATTTATAGTATGAATAGAAAGGTCAAAATTAATGGAGGGTAGGTGTTGTAAGATTTATAATTTTGATTATGGTTTGCTTGAGAATAAGCAAAAGCTTCAGTATAGGGATGTTTGGTAGATACATAATTTACCATATTTGTACCCCATATTTGATGCATTTTTGCTTGATATTTTATTGTATATTTGGTACTTAATTTGCTCCAAGTGTGTTAATAAGTTATAATTACCTTTATGGACTAAATGGAGAAGAATTTGGATGAAAAAATGACATAAAACAAAGATTTGAAGCAAAGAACAGATACACGGTCTTGCATAAACTTGTGTACTTCTCTCAGGCCATACAGAATCGTGAATTCTAAGTATTTTGATTTATACCCAATCTGGTATACAACTGTGTATTAGCTACCAAAAGCCCAAAAATTACTATAAAAATATGCAAAATAAAGGAGCAGACATGTGTAGATGTTCAAAGACTTTGAGAAGCGACTCAAGGGGCGATTTTGATTTAGAAGAGTGGAAAACATGAAGAAATCATCAAAAGATCAAAGAGAATACAAGATCAAACATTTACCTTACAAAGAACATTCAATAGGAGATAAAGGGAGATATAGAATTATGAACTCGTTATTTTTCTATTTCATCTTTCATTTTGTTTATGTTTGGATTCATTTTCAATCATGTGTAACTAAATTTCTTTAGTGTCTAGGTAAGATGAACCCTATATGTTTATGCTTTAACATGTGTTGATACTTTTATTTAAAGCAATTGTTTTGAATGATCTATTGTGATTCAATTACATGCTTAATATATATTATAATAGATCTAAAATATTAGATCATAATCTGATTTCATAACATAGAGATTGAGAAATCCTTGTATGAATAGATTTATCGTAATTGAAAAGAGTTAATTGCAACCATAGAGATAAGATGACATAAATCCTCTAAATTATGGTCAAACTTAATAGTAGAATTCACAATTTGATAAAGCAATATTATAAACTTTAACTTAAATAATTCGATTGATAATCTTAGGATTAGTTGTTATTAGACTCTTAAGAGCTATTAGCATACTATAAAAATTCCCACGGTCCAATAGTCAGTAAAATAATTGCACGATAAAAGATCAGCTAGTTAAAGGTTTTTAGGGGGATTTGAAACATAGACACTAATTCTCGATATAGGTAATTTCCTAAGTGATTTCTTATTTCTCTGTTCAACATTGCTACCTATTTTATTTTATTTTATTAAGTTTTATTTTCTTTAATTAAAAATGAAAACGAAATTTGTAGACTAAATAGTGGGACAATCGTAACTACTAGTATTCATCATCTTCGTGGGATCAACATGTACTTGCCGATACTAGCTATAGCTATGTCATGCACTTGCAGTTAATTCATAATAACAAACTTAGAAAAAATAATCACATATGCATCAATTTTATATAATTGAACAAAATATGCCTTAAAGATAGTTACCCATCATAAAAGATAGATTAACTAGTTGATATAAACTTAGAATACCAGATGTTAAGCTTTATAAGTATATAATTAAGCTATAACAAAATCAAGGTAAGTAAGGAAAATAAGGAGAAGACATCATTCATAATACACAAATGTACTTCCTGCTACAACATAATGTCGTTTAGACTCAAGAATGTAGATACAATATATCAAGGTTAGTGAATTTAATATTTTAAAAATTGTTGGATAGAAATATGGAGGCTTATATGGATAATATGATCATATTAAAAAAAAAAAGGAATGTGTGGATGCCATGTGGAAGACTCCAAGGAATGTTTTGATACACTCAAAAATATATTCATTAAACTAAAAAATGTGTGTTTGAGGTAAAAGTAGGGAAGTTCTTGAGATTCATGGTAATATAAAGAGAAATGAGGTTAATTTCGAGAAGATACAAGCCATAGTAGAAATAAAGACATCAACAACATTCAAGAAAGTTCAAGCATCAATAGAGCGCACCACACAGCTGAGCATCACTTTGTAAATTTTTAAGCAGGCTAAAAGATTTCTACTGGACGAATGAATGCAACCTGGCTTTCGAGAAGCTTAAACGATACTTAAAGAGAGTCATGTCATTGTTAACGTCAATCATAGAGAAGACCTATATCTATACTTGCAGGTCTCCAAATAGGCAATAAATTTTTGTATTAATCAAGGAAGGAAGTGATATACAAAAGCCTGTGTATTATATCAATAAAATCTTCTATAGGTAAAGTAAATTTACCTAATGCTTGATATGATAACCTAGACAATCCTCAGCTCAACTCAAAATGATTCGATCGTACTTCTCAACTCATACAATCAACACGTGAACAAAATTATCATTTACGTAGATTTACAATCCACGCATCACTTAACTCTACATGTTCCTGATTACACTGGTCCTGATGAAATTAAGAATGGCAATGGTAAAACACTTCCCATTTCTCACTCCAATCTTTCTTTTACTCTTGATAATTTGTCACATGTACCTCTTGCCAGTTCAAATTTTGTTATCTATGTTATAAAGTATATCCACACAAAAGCGGAGCTACTCAAAGAGTCGATTAATAGTGGTCTTTATCCCTTGTCCTTGAGGTCAACTAGCCTCTCTATGGAACAAGTTTATTTATCTATTTTGTCAACCTAGCAAGCACTCTCGTTTCGGACATGCCAATATTAGATTTGTTCATCGAGTTTTGAATAAGTTTTCGTATTTATGTCATATGTGTTTAATTAGTAAAAGTCACTAACTTCCTGTTTTTTTTTTGAATCCAATTATTGTGCTTCGAGTCCCTCGGAACTAGTTTTATTTGATTTGTCGGCCTCCACTCTAACTACTTCTCTGATGGCAAACGTGATTCCATAGTTTTTTATAATCACTTTAGTAAATATACATGGATCTATTTTCTTTCCCACAAATCTGAAGTTTTTAATGCTTTTTATCAAATTTAAACATGTCATGGAAACATTTTTGGGACACAAATTACGCAATTTCAATGGGGTGAATTCCAAGCTTTATCAAAATATTTGCACAAAATGGTATTACATAATGTATAGTTCACGTCTTAAAACGTCAAAATAAAATGGTTCTGCTGATCACAAACATAGGCACATTATTGAAACTAGCTTGTCATTATTATATCAACCTTCTGTTCCGCATTTATATTGGCCATACGCTTTTGACACACCCGACTATATCATCCATCGATTACCTGCCTTATTGCTTAATTAATAGCCAAAGTCCTTGTTTTACTTATTAATTCATCGACAACCTAATTATAATTAATGAACTTCAAATCTTTCGTTGTTTATGTTAACTATGATTACGTAAATATCGTAAAATTAAGTTTGAGTGAAGTTTTGCTAAATGTGTCTTTCTTGGATATAGTAAAATACATCAACGATATTTTTGCATAAACTTAGAAACTAACAAAATCACTATCTCACGACATGTATATTTTTTGATAAACAGATATATCCATTTAAAGTTGATAGTGTTGGCATCAGTTTTAGCTCTAATCTGACAATAATATTCTGGACTCGTATGCCCCTTCTACACAGACAATAGCTCACGAGACCCACCTGTATATTACTGGGTCAACCTCGGCCATAAACAAAAACTCTTCTCCTTCGCAACCTGTCGCGTATTGAACTAAGTGATTAGACGACTGCATCTGCACCTCCTAACCTGTCATCTCCTTCTACTCCTTTTCTCCAAATGTAGATGAAACTTGACTCTCATTGCTTATTCCATCATAACTGATGCGGATCGGAAAAGTATTACAATACTTGGAGCAATGGGATAAAAACTACACCTAATAGCAGTTTCATAATTATGAGGCCAATTCGAGCCTTCAATTTGAAAATTTTACTATTTTTGATAATTTTTTATTTTGTAATTATTTTTTATAGAGAATTAATTTTTGACGCATCATTTTGGGCTTCATTCTTAGCAAATTTTGGGTTTTTAGGAATGCTTTCGATTTTTGGACATAATCAAGGCTTTTCTTGTATCTTTGAGATTTTTGCCTATATAAAGGCATTGTAGCTCCAAGTCAAGATAGATTTTGATTAATAAAATAAGAATACTCTTTCTTATAGTTCTTTTTTTTCAATATTCTTTTATGAATCAACGAAATTGAAAGAGTCTTATATTCCTACCAATCGTGAGCAATTCAACAGGTCTATAGAAGGCTTTCGCTACGTCAGTTGATATCAGAGCCAGTTCGTTCCTAAAATTATAGCGAGAGGAAGAGTAGTTCGCCAACAACCTGTAGATGAAGTATACGAGTGAGACAACCTGCGATAGATGGAGCAATGTCTAGCTGAGCAGTTTAATCAACACATGAGACAGATGGTGGAGCATATCAACCAAAGGTTTGCTAAACTTATGGGAGGCCATAACCAACTGGAGAGGAGAGATTGCTACCAGGAGGAAGAAAACAAGAGCATTGAGTCAGGTGGTAGTGAAGGGGAGTATGAAGAAGTTCCTTGTAGGTGTCACAAAAACAACAGAGCAGAGGACAATTGGCATTAGGAATCAGGGATGCGAATTGAAATTCCTGAGTTCTATGGAAATCTCAGTCCGGCAAAGTTTATGGACTGTTTGATAGTGGCTGAGGAGATCTTGGAATTTAAGGATGTCTCAGAGAATAAAAGGGTGTCTCTTGTGGCTACTAAGTTCAGAGTCATAGCTGCAGCATGGTGGAAGCAGTTAAAGATGACTCGTTAAAGACAAGGCAAAAGTAATATTAGTACATGGGAGAAGATGAGAAAAAAAATGCATGAAGGATTTCTGTTATACGTTTATCAGAGACCGTTGTATCAAAGGTTGTAGAATCTAGAGTAGGGCAACGAGACAATGGATGAGTACACTACTGAATTCTATCAGTTGCTCGTTCGCAATGAGATACAGAAGACAAACGACCAGCTCTTTTCAAGGCACATTGGTGGGCTGTGAGAACAGATCTAGGACATGGTAAACATGTTCGACCCCTTGTTAGCAGCTCACCAGTGGGCCTTGATAGTTGAGAGACAAGTTTGACGATAGGGGAGAATTTCTCTTATGAGTCCTAACCACTCAATCAATGTGAATCACACATCAAGTAGTAGAGCAAACAGGCCAACAAATCAAAATAGTGGGCAGAATAGAGTTGCTACCAATGTGAATCTAGCCAATAAAGTAACTGGAGGGGTTATTCGTTATTTTGGATGTGGCAAACATGGTCATAAATAATCTAAATGCCAAAAAAAGTAGCAAAAAGGCACTATTTATGGATTCCAAAGAGGGAGATGATGAAGATGCAATCACTAGAGCATAACCAGACTTTGACACCAAGAAGTATATAGAGGAAGGGTAAGTTGAAGGGGATACGGGTACTGCTTTAGTAGTCAGGTGGGCATGCTTAACCCTTAAAGTTACTGTCAACGATGAGTGTCTGCACAATCTATGGTAAGATTTGCCACTTTGTCATTGATGTTAGTAGTTGTAAAAATATAATACCTGTAGAAGTAGTCCAAAATTTGTATTTAAAAACTTAAAAACTTCCATACACCATATAAGATGGCTTGGTTAAAGAAGGGTCATGAGATCATAGTGTCTCAATGTGCTTTGGAGTCCTTTTCTGTGGATCCTAAATATAGAGATTTTGTATGGTGTGATGTAGTTGTCATAGATGCTTGCCATTTGTTTTTATGGAGACCCTGATAGTATGATAAACAGGTGGAACATGATGCTAACATGTACAGTTTGGTATTTGAGGGAACGAAGATCGTACTATTGTCTGGTAAAGGGGTAGAGGAGTAAATCGACGGGGATAATACTAACCTATTATCCTTGGCTAGATTTGATGAAGTATTGTAGGCGTCAGAAGTGTTATATGTACTGATCAAGAAAGAGGTTGAACCAAACGTGATTACACCACAGGCAATAGTCAAACTCCTTAATGAACTTAATGACATGTTCCTGAGCGAGTTACTTGATGGTTTGCAACAATTACATGATATTCAACTCCAAATCGATATTAAACTAGGAGTTTTGTTACCAAACTGCCTCATTATAGAAAGAGCTTGAAGGAGAACAAGGAGTTACGCAATCAAGTGGAGGAGCTATTGGTTAAAAATCATATGCATGAAATTCTAAGCCTTTGCGCAATGTTGACCTTATTAACACTTAAGAAGGACGATTCATGGCGTATATGTGTGAATAGTAAGGCCATCAACAAAATCAAAGTTAGGTATCCATTTCTAATACCTCTCTTTGATGATTTACTTGATCAAATTAGTGGTGTTGTTGTATTTTCTAAGCTGGACTTGAAGAGCAGTTATCATCATATTCGAATCGGGACTAGTGATGAGTAGAAGATAGCTTTCAAGACACGAGAAGGGATGTATGAATGATTGGTAATGCCATTTGGTTTATCTAATGGACCCAGTACTTTTTTGCATATGATGAACAAAATTTTTAGACCCTTCATTGACAAATTTGTTGATGTGTAATTTGATGATATATTGACTTTAGTCCTAACGAAGAGGTACATGTACAACATTTGCAAGAGGACTTTTTTGTCCTTCGTAAGGAAAAATTTTATGTAGTAGAAAAGAATTGTGTATTCATGACAGATAGAATCCTATTCCTGGGGTATATAGTTTCCAAAGATAGACTACAAGTTGACGAGTCCAAAATTGAAGCTGTGACCACAACCACAAACCATCATAGAGGTTTGCAGTTTTCATAGTTTGGCTTCTTTTTATAAGCATTTCATTTCCCACTTCAGCAACATCATGGCCCCAATCACAGAGAGTGTGAAGGAAGGGAAGCTTGCATGGACTGAAGAGGCTATGGGAACATTCCGTTTGATAAAGCAATGTTTTACTACAACATCGATATTAGCATTACCCAACTTTTCCCAACCATTCGAATTGCATAGTGATGCCTCAAAGGTGGGCATTGGAGCAGTTTTGAGCTAGAATGATAGACTAATGGCGTACTATAACAAGAAGTTGCTTGGATCCAAGCTCAATTACAGTACCTATAATGTGGAGTTTTACGTTGTCGTACAAGCTGTCAAACAATGGAACACTACTTGTTCCATAGAGAGTTCATCCTCTATACTAATCATGAAACCTTGAAGAATCTCCATGGGCAGGATAAGGTGTCAGCTAGATATGCTTCCTGGGTCGCGTATCTGTAGTGTTTCATTTTCATAGTGAAGGATAAGGTAGAGGTGACAAACTGTGTTGCAGATGCTTTGATCCGTCAAAAGGCATTGTTGACTAAAATGAATGTGGAGGTATCTGGTTTTGATGTTTTTCGTGATTTGCTTTGCACTGAACCATATTTTTCTAGCATTTTAAGTGTTGTTCGGGTAGGAAAAAAGGCGGACTTTGTATTACAAGATGAGTTTTTATTCAAAGGAAATCAACTATGTATTCCAAATTACAACCTATGATTGAACATTATTTAGGAGTTACATAATAAGGGGCATGTTGGGCGTGATCGCACTCTACAGCTAGTCTAGGCCTCTTACTTTTGGCCCACAATTTGAAAAGAGGCAGAGAATTTTGTGGGTTCACTATAAGAGGTTCCTAAGAAAGTCATTGAGAACCTTCAATAGGTTGCTTCCAAGTATAAACAAGCTGTTGATAAAAAATGAAGACATATGGAATTTGATGCTGGTGACTATGTTTGGGCTATCCTCACTCGTGTTCGATTTTCTACAGGTGACTACAAAAAGTTGTCAGCTAAGAAACTTGGGTATTTGGAGATTGTGGAGAAAATCAATCTCAATGCATTTCATCTTAAGTTGCCTAGTCACATTCAGATTTCGGATGTATTCAATGTCAAACATCTAATGCCCTTTCATGGTGACTCTTCTAATGATGACCAAGCAACTAATTTGAGGGTGAATTTTCTTATTGTTGGGGAGAATGATGCGGAAAAGGAAGCATTACAATACTTAGAGCAATGGGATAAAAACTACACCTAGTGACAATTTCGTAATTATGGGGCCATTTTGAGCCTTCAATTTGAAAATTTTTCTATTTTTGGTAATTTTTGATTTTGCAATTACATTTTATAGGGAATTAACTTTTGATATACTGTTGTGGGGTTCTTTCATGGAAAATTTCATATTTTTAGGAATATTTTGGATTTTTGGGCATAATCAAAATTTTCCTTGTATCTTTGGGATTTCTGCCTATATAAAAAAGCCTTGTAACTAAAAGTTAAGACAATTTTTGATAATGAAATAAGAATTCCCTTTCTCATAATTCTCTTTTATTTTTGGTATTCTTTTGTTAATCAACGAAATTGAAAGAGTCTTATATTCCTAGCAATTGTGAGCTATTCAACATGTCTATAAAGGACTTTCGCCAGGTCAATATCACTTTTGATACAACTACAATTCAATCTCATACTTCTCCTGAACTTCCTCTTGTGATTGACTTAACATAATACAAAACAACCACTTCATCCACATCTATTCAACCACTCAATCATCATCCCATGGTAACATGGTTAGAAACCGGTTCACTTAAGTGGAAGAAAATTATTTTGACATCCAAATCTAGGATTGCTTATATCCAAAAACCAGGGTCGGCCGTGGACAAGGGCAACCTGTGAAGTGAATCACAAGTTAATACAACACTTAGAAAATGATAATAGAATGCACGAGAAGGGGGGGGTTGAATTGTGTATTCCCCTTTTTTAATACTCTTTTCAAAAATTACTTGTTAGAAATAAGATTCTTTACAGCGTTCTTATTTATTCCGATTGATCAAGTTTTTAATGCTATGTAG
>JANTPM010000009.1:7376167-7390522 GCA_025434745.1 Erythroxylum divaricatum
TTGATTAGAGAAATTCATAAATTACTAATAATCAAGAACAGTGAAGAGTTTCAAGACGATGTTTATAAACTAAATGCATGTGTTACATATGATGAGAATGAATCTTTGAATGATCTAAATAATGAATATGTAGGAATTTTTAATAGAGAAGATGAGGAGTGCGGGAGATCTGAAGAGGGGCCTGAGTTCTATTTTAATTCTTCATAAAAAGAAGATGATGATGATTTTGGTTTACAATTAAGTGATCATGATAACAATTAATTTGTGTTTGTAATAGAATATTATATGAATAAATCTATTATTGCATCAACAATATATTGTTATATATTTAATTTATATTGTTTTATTACTGGAATATTCAATAAAATGTGAATTTCTGGTTAAAAATATGCCAATAAAAAGGAAACAAGATATGATGCGGCCAAGGTTAAGGTTACCACGATTTGGAGCTAGTTACGTTCTAGGTGAAGCATCACATGCTGCAGCTACTACAAAATCAAGTGTTATATCTCCAACTATTACACATCCAAATGAGGTGTCACCTTCTGTACCTGTATTACACCATCCAACAGCCCTACATGATCTACCACCAGTGGTGGATCCACAGTAGGGGCAAGTGGGGGCACTTGCCCCCACTGCCTCCAACATATTTCTTTAAAAAAATGTACTTTTTTAAGTTTTGCCCTCACAAAAAAATAAAATTTTACTTCTATTAAAATGTTGCCCCCATTAAAAATAAAATTTTATCTCTACTAAAATTTTGCTCCCACTTAAAAAAATTTCTGGATCCGCCCCTGTCTACCACCCCTATACCAACAGAGATATTAGCGGTAAATGTTACAGATGAAGAAGGCGACTTCTAGCTTAGAGCTATGGGAGTAGATGGAAGAACGTACATCACAATAATCAACAATCTATGAGTTAAAATACATGCATGATAACACAATAGGTTTATACTAAAGTTATAGGTTTTAATTTGAAAATGATCTAAATTTGCTTATATATTAGGTTGATTTTGTCTAAAACGTACTCAAGAAAAATAATATCCAAGTTCAAGGAGATGATTGATCTTGAGCGTTATATATGGAAGAATGTCTCTCAGGCGATAAAGAATTTTTATTATCAAGAGTTTGAGATACAACAAATATATTCTTTTGTATATTTATCTAATTAATTTTATACATTAATTAGATAAATATTGTAGGTTATAAGTACTTATAATATGTTTTTTTACAGAAACAATTTTTTTAAGATTCCAAATTTGATGCGATAATTTATAAAGTATAGGAGAGACAAGCTCTTACAATTTATAGAGACTTTCTTGTTGCACTACACAAGATTGGTGTATGATCTTCATATGTATTTGAATAAATATGGGGTTATTGTCAGCAGTATTGGGCATTACCTGAGACAATGTCCATTTTAGAACGGAATGCTTCCAACAGGCGTGGAGGACTGGGGGAGAGAGTCTTCTTGTATATATTGGAGGATCTATTGCCTACCCGAAGCATGCAGAGAAACTTATAAGTATATACATTTCACATTTATATTATGATTTTTTCACTTTGATGTATTTCAATTTAATTTAATGTGTAAATTTTGGAATGAAAATATATGTTTATTATGGAGAATGATAATGTTATAAATATCTGGTGTCATATATGGCTATGTTTTTTAGTTACTTTCTGTGTTCAACAGGGGATAAATACCATAAAAATAAAGAAAACTTTTCCAAAAAATTTTAAAATTGTAATTCACTTATAACATTTTATTCTGATATGGGAAAAGTATATAGGTAGGAAACTTACACCTCGTCATCTCTTTTTGCACACCCATATTAAGAAGCATGATAGTGTGACCTTCGTCAACACTCGATGTAAGGAACTTAGTGTATGTGAAATTTATGCTTTAATATTAAAATAATTATCACTTATTAACTTAAACATTGTCTCCTGATAGGACTAAATACAAGAAAGTATTGAACAACAATTTTAGCACTCTGAAGCTATTGATGAGAGTCAGGCATATCTTAATGCATCGGGTGGTAGGAACCGTCGTGGAGGAATCTTCGGCTTAGGTTTATTTGCGAACACATGATATTCGCAATCTTCTAGGTCCAATACAACTATATCTAGTAGGCAATCATCATAAAATAAGAGAGTCGTTCAACTTGAGAACACAGTACAAATGCTGGCAACTCAGTTGCAATAGTTGATAGAGTACACAACCCAACTCTGTAATGAAATGGATGAGTTGAAATGGAGGGGCAACATCTCATTGCACCAGTCAGACCATCCGCCTTCACCAACTGCGTAGCTTAGTTTTACTACTCTCAAGTCATTTGTATGAATGACATATTTGTTATTGTAGATAATAATCAATTTATTATTAATTAAAATAATTTTTACTTTATATTATCATTCAAATTATTGTTTAGAAAACTTAAATGTAGACAAAATTCAATATGTTATCACCAGAAAACTGTAGAAATTAAATATCAATCATAAGATTACCAATCAAAATTAAATTTACAACTTAAATGTATGAAAATAAAAAACATAAATGTTGGTTTGTAATCTTATGATTGATATTTAATTTATACGAAATTATCAAATTCGTCGGTAAATTTAGTACTAAATTTATCGACAGAATAAGAACATTCTGTCGGTAAATAATTTATTGAAAAAAACTTACCGTCGTTAAATTTTCCGACGAACCTTTAACAACTTGACTGTCGTTAAATTTACTGATATATATATAATATCCGTCGCCAAATTTACTGATAGAATACAACTTATTGTCACTAAATGTTCCGAGCCGGGAAAAAAATGATCGTCAACAAATTACCGAGGGAATATTTCTATTCTATCGCTAAAGATTATCAACTGTCATTTCTCTAATGACTCGTGCGGTTGGTAATTTCTGTCGACAAATTTACTTACCGACAATAAACCTTCACATTTCATTGCTAAACACCTTTTTTTTATTGTAGTGTAAGACTGCACTCAAAGCTCTAATAATAATCATTAGCTAACAAAGAAGAAGGGCGGATGAAGCTTAACATTATAAGGGTAAGGTTAAAAACACCAAAATAAAAAATAAAAAAGTTGCCCTTCACCTGAAGAGATCGTTTCACATTTCCCGCACTTGATCTTTCGTAAGTCATCAAAAGTATATAGACATGAATCGATATTGAAGGTATTCACACATGCATGGACCCATCTTGGAGGACAGTGAACAGTTTGATATGTCAACAAGATACCCTCCTTCCACTTAACAAAAGAAGAAGTGTGTTAATGAGTGCTTTAATTTTGACGATTAACACAATCACTTTTTTTTTTTTTAATTGTAATGGGTTGTGGATAGAAAAGAATTCATAGAATCACTTTAACAAAACTTGTCTTGTAAGTATTGTTAAAGGGTATATGACGGCAAATCACTTCTTTAAAGGGACTAATTAAGGAAGGTTTCAAGAACCTTCATCATTAGATTCGATTCGATTTTCTCAGATAATGTTTGACTTTGTATTTCTCTCCTCCAATCGGGACTGACTCAGTCTGATAATCCTTCAACCTCGCCTTTGATTCGTCCATTAACGCTATCATTCCTCTCTACGCGTCGAATTTTGCACTTTAGGATTTGACGGTTTATTTCTATCAAAATAACAAAATGACGTTGATAATAGTAAAAGAGGGCACGAAGCATGATTCGGAAACGTGTCTCAACTCTCAACAGAGCGCATTATGCCAGGTGTGATATTAATGGATTGCACCAAATGTACACCCAGGTCAGCCAGATAGATGGCTCTTGGAAATCCGTTCCAGGAGGGAACACTACCAGAAGAGCACCGGATTGCAGTCTCTTCAACCTACGCGTCATGCCAGCTGTTTAGGCCATAGATTCCGTGATTGCGTACATGTTGGAGTATGGGGGTCCCATGCATCCCCCATCTGAGGTTTTGATTGTGTACACTACACATGCTTAATTAGAGCCAATGGGTGATTTTGAGAACATTAGTTTGATAAGTCAGTAGTCTTATTATAAGTGACAAATTAAGATTAACAAGGTAAGCCAAGCCAAATGTACATGCCCTTTCTTCTTCTTTTTTTCTACTTACCCCTTTGATTTTTTTAGTATAATTTAAAAAAAAAAAAAGGAAGAAAACAAGAGAGGAAATTTTTGATGAGAACGTGACATTAGAAGGTGGGGAGGAAAACCTGTGCCCATTAAAAGTGTGTGTGAGAGTGAGAGAGACAACTTATTACGACACGGTTCCGGATTACGTGAAAACAGAGAGGTTTGAGTGTATTCAGCTTCTTCTCAGTTCGGAGAGTCACTGTAAATAGAAGAACTAGAGAGAGAGAGAGCACAAAACAAAAACAGAAGGGGAGATGTAAGCAAATGACGTAGAGAAATTTTCCGTTTCTCACTCCCATTCCCTGTTCAAGTGTGCCCTAAGGATTTTAAGGTATAATAATCCAACAAAGTCTTCTCATCCAACGGCCCTGATTCACCCCACCGTCACATGGCCAAAACCGGCGCTTTTGATTCCGATCCACCCGTCATGGCGAAGGCCACGGAGTTGAAGAGAGAGCTTCAGAAGCTAGTGAGGACTATTGTCGACGTTGATGATTACCCCGTTGAAGCAATCGATCAGGCAAGAGAAACTCTTCATGCTCTAAAGGAACTCAGGATGAGGAAGAGATCGCTGTCTTTGGAACTAAGGGAAGCGATGACATGTCCCGAGGAGTTTAAGTGTCCTTTGTCCAAGGAGTTGATGAGAGATCCTGTGATTTTGTCTACGGGTCAGGTTAGTTTCTGGATTTCTTTTCTTTTCGCTGTTTGGTTACTCAGAGAAGTCAGAGAAAATTCGTTGCTTCAATTCAAACAACCACAACTGTTCAAAATATATAGTCTTCTGTATTGCTTTACTGTTGGCCTTCTGTAAGGTTTCAAATTTGGTTGTCGCAACTTAAAATTTACTTCTGAAAAACGATAACTTTTACTCGATTTGGCGTTGCAGGGGCTTTGTTTTTTTCTCACCCTGGTTTTTTTTTCTCAGAAATCAAACAAGGTGAATGTGGTTTTTCGTGTGACAATGCTGTTAAAGACTTTTACTGGGTTTAGTTGGATTGGCTAAGTAGTGATTACCAGTCAAAAAGATTTGAAATCGAGTAGTTGGTGGAATTAAAGTGTTGGATGCTGCTTTGAAAGTCTCTCAAACCTTGGGAATGGCAATTGGTTTGACTGAATGAATTTGGCTTACCAAAACGCTTACCATATCAGTTTTCTTCCCACATTTTCTCCTTTTCCTTGTGTTTTTCGGAAGTACTGTCATGTTCACCGTTTTCAACGTCTATCTAAGTACAGGAACAGATTTTAACAGTTGCAATTCTTATAGTCCAGTTTTCCTCCTGTGTATTTGTATGTAGCTAGTTTAGTCATTCATTAGTCCTTTTTATATTTAATTTGGCTTTTCATTTGTTTGGTTTTATTGTGCAGACTTATGATAGACCATTTATCCAGAAATGGCTGAAAGCTGGCAATAGGACATGTCCTCTAACTCAACAAGTACTCTCACACACCGTCCTTATCCCCAATCACTTGGTCAGGGAGATGATATTTCAATGGTGCAAAATTCAGGGCTTAGAACTGCCAGATTCTGTCAACTATGTTAATGGGGAAGGTTTGACAGAAGCTGATCGAGATCATTTCTTATCACTGCTTCAAAAGATGTCTTCAGTGCTTCCTGAACAGAAAGAAGCTGCTAAAGAGCTCCGATTGTTGACAAAGAGGATGCCCTCATTCCGGGCGTTGTTTAGTGAGTCTGTTGATGCCATTCCACAATTACTGCGTCCACTCTCTGAAAGCAAGTCTGGAAGTGCAGTTCATCCTGAGCTTCAAGAAGATGTGATTACGACCCTACTCAATCTTTCGATCCATGATAACAACAAAAAACTTGTTGCTGAAACGCCAGTTGTTATTCCACTTCTTGTGGAAACATTAAGGTCTGGGACAATTGAAGCAAGAACCAATGCTGCTGCTGCACTTTTCACATTATCTGCCCTTGATTCCAATAAGGCACTTATTGGGAAATCTGGTGCACTAAGGCCACTGACTGACCTTTTGGAAGAGGGACATCCTTTGGCCATGAAAGATGCTGCTTCTGCAATTTTTAATCTTTGTATCTTGCATGAAAACAAGGCAAGAGCTGTGAGGGATGGTGCAGTTAAGGTAATTGTCGAGAAGATAATTATTGGTGCCCATGTGGATGAGTTATTGGCTATTCTTGCAATGCTTTCTAGTCATCAACATGCTGTTGAAGAAATAGGAGAACTTGGAGGTGTCCCTTGCTTGCTTCACATTATCAGAGAGAGCACTTGCGAGCGTAGTAAGGAAAATTGCATTGCTATTCTTCATACAATCTGTTTTAATGATCGGAGCATGTGGAAGGTTATTAGGGAAGAGGAGAGTGTTTATGAAACAATCTCAAAGCTGGCTCGAGATGGAACTTCCAGGGCCAAGAGGAAGGCCAACGGCATTCTTGAACGACTGAATAAGGGAATTAATCTTACTCATACTGCATGATGAGATGAGTTGTGTACTATCATCAAGTTCAGCAATAGCATTATGTAAATTCTGCATCTGTTTCCTGCTCTGTGATCGCCCATTGGTGGAACTCCAGCATTTGAGCAGTCTCCATCGTCCATCCTTTTACCTCTGGGGAATTTTCTTTTTCAGGTTCATGAGTTAGTAGTCTTTGTGAATAAATACACCATGATCTCCGTACAGATTTTACTCCTCTCGCCTTGTTCATTAGTTCTTTCGGGTATATGCCTTTCTCTCCTATAATGTTTCTGGAATTTTATAGTAACAATTTTGTCTTAACCTAATAGTTTTATTTGGCATCATTTTCTGGTCCCCTACAGAACATATGTAGAAATTTTAATCCCATGTTCTACCTTTCCACGTTCCACACTGCCTGTGGCATCCCACTCATTTTCAGTTGGACCCGCACGGCAATTTTTTGTAACTTCGTCTGGAGAGGCTCCATTTACTTAACCCCATGACCTTTGTCTTTTTGGATAAAAACTCAAGTTTCCTTGGAAGGACAATTTTTAGATCTTCCTTTCTCCGATCCAGATATTACTTTCACCTTATATACTTCGCGTACTGGTCATGATAAATAAGTGGTATAGAGATGGTTTGATTTATATGCAATGGGAATATCGTGCCCATATTGAATGGAGCAGTAACCTCTGGTGTTGTGGTCCTTCAGAGGATTCATACCTGCCCTTTTGGAGTAGTCTCTTTGGAATAGTTATTGCCACCAAACACAGTATGCTTCCTTTTAGCAGTTGAAGTTGTCCACATGCCAATTAAAGGTATAGCTAAAGCTTGGCTCCGTGGATCACTTTCTGCTGTACGGCTATAAATGTTGTTGAACTGCATAATGTAAAAAGTCAGGAAGTTTGCACCATAAGGTAATAACTTCTCTAATCTTGGATGTTTATTCGTGTTAATGAACTTGAAAGGGGTATTGTAACAAAATCAACGTTGAGAGTATAATAAGCATATTATTGAAGTTGTAGTTGCGTTTACATTCATCAGCAATGTATGTTTAGGGAAAGAGATCCGTTACAAGTTGCATATAAACGAAGGCAGGAAATGTAGAATTGCTAGATTTGAATCCTTAGGTAAATTCTGGTGTATGCAACCAAAGGAGAGCGGTGTGTCCTCCAGGGAAGCTCTTATTAATAGACACTTGGAAAGGGTAATTTGTAGATAGCAGACAACGGGAGTGGATGTGGGAAAAAAAAAAATCATCGGTGGCATGCTGTTAGTCGTATCTGAATTATTGGATGAGTGATGTGATAAGAGGGATAAAGCGAATAATCGGACAATGTGCTGGCCAGTTTTGGACGTGATGTGAGGAAGGTCTATTCAACCAGTCTGGGGATCAAACTTTGGATTGAATGAGCAATGAGTGGTGGAAAGTTGGAATCTTTTTTGTGCGTTTTATTTTAGTGGGTTCCGTGGGTATAAGAATTCAGAACGGGAGAACTGGTTGAATAGACCTATCGAGCACAAAGGCCCTGGCATTTGCTGAATTGCATTTGTGCCGTTGATGGCCAATGGGCAACAAAACAGATCAACCTGTCATTTCAAAACACACCACGAAGTGATCCAAACTTGCTGTTCTCTAAAATGAGGGGAATTTGTCCCGACTCCTGAGATTGAGATGCTTCTGACGGTCTTGGATTCCTTCTTCTTCTTCTTCTTTGCCTTGAGATTTGAGAGGTGGATATCGCTGCTGAATTATTTGTTTCTACATTAATCAGTATTAGCCATTGAAATGTTTTGACAATGCTTCAGTTATTCCTGTCTCCTTGAGGCCCTCCAACTACTGCCTTCCTTTGTTGCTCGTCTAAACGAGAACGGCTTGAGTTCTTCTGTCCCATCAACCTTGTGCCTTTTGTCCCACAACAAATCCCACCCATCCATTAGACTCTAATGGATGGGTGGGATTTGTTATGGGACAGAGAGCACAGGGTTGGTGGGACAGAAGATCTGTTCTGAACGAGAACCCCTCCGTTTCCTCTCATTTCTCTCCCTTTAACAGAAGCCAATCAAATGACTATTTTACCCTTGCATAAAGGAACAGTCTCATCATCAACTTCTAAAGAACAATTTTCCATTGCATTGTATATATTCACACAACATCTTTGAATTCCATTAAACCAAAAAATTCTTGATACTACCAAAGATACGTTTAGACGAGAATGATACTATGGACAAGCGAGCCTAAATAAAAGCAAACCTAAATAATTTGTGAGGACCATTCAACATAAATGGAAAGGTGGTCAATAAAGGTAAAGAAAAAGATAGATTTAGATCTTGAATCGTGGGGAAGAGACTTCAGACAGTTATACTTAATTCAACATAAAAGGGGGGAATTGGTTTTGTTGGCCACAAGATTCCGAACAAGGAAGTGCCTCCTACTAAATGTCTCATGATTCCCAAACCCTAGAAAAATTGAAGATTTCGGTCACGGTCATCTTCCCGAAGACAATCTTCAAAAAGAACCTCGTCCATGTCTCTTTTCAACTGCTGCATCACACTGACTAATTAATTATGAACACTAGTTTACAAATTTTCAATACAATTTAGCTCAGGAATAGCTTCAACAAGCTCATACTCTTACAGTTATGATATGAGCAATCCCGGACTTTCCCAAACCTCACCATCATGAAATGTAAGACAATATTCTTGGGAGAGAGCATATCTTAAAGATAGTATGACGCCATATAAATATATGATGAGAAGGCAAAAAAAGCTCTCCTTTAGAAAAAGAAAAATATTATAATTGGTACAAACATGGAAAATGTCAAACGAGATAGGACCACCCCACCATTACGGAAAATAAAGAAGTAAATGCTTAGCATTAATTATCTGTTTCTATTTGCTTCCTTTCATTTTCAGCTTTTGTGTGGGCGGTCTGTCACTTCAAAAGCGAAAGCCTTTTCAACTCAGGTGCCTAATTCCATTTAATAACCACCACCGTCGGTCGACACAGCCAACTTTTGTGGATACGATTAGCACATGGCTTATTTTCCTTAAGCATAAAATATAAAGATATGAGAATACACCTATGTTTCAGAGTTCAGACCAAACAGATGCATACTATTCTGCTTTCTAGAACCCGGACCCAAGAACCAGAAGGCGGGGCTGTGTGGTCATTGTACGGGGGTGGCTTCAACAGCTGCCATCATGACCTATTGATAACTAAGTAGAGAAACGTGTACTTTTGGTTTTTTTGGGTGCGAAAAAGTCGTGCACTTTGACTCTGACGGTGTCGGCAATTGTAGTGCTTACTTTAGAGACCTAAACCTCAAGACGAGGTAAAACTGGTGATCCGGGAATCGCATTAAGGGGGTCATGGGCCATACTTTTTTACTGGGAGGAATAATACGCCATAATGCTCTAAATTTCCTTTATTCAAACATGTCACATGAGATGGGGCCTATAGTGCAACAGGTTTGTAGTTACTAGTTAGAGCTTGGAGGGTCCAAGTAAGACAACATTCTGTAGACAAAAAAAGAAAAGAAAAGAAAAGAAGTTTTCCTTTTTGCAGTTGTAAGGTAGGTTAACTTGGAAAACATCGAAAAGCAGAAATAGAAATAAAGTCCCGTAGGACAAGAAAACAGTAATTGTACAATCTAAAGAAGACCTCCATGAGGAGGCATGGTCGTGGTACGATTGAAGGGAAGGGATGGGCTGACAAACCAAAAAGTTGTGCACATGAGAGGCCTGCACTGTAAGAAGAAATGAAGGCACATGTGAGTTGGCAATGCTTTCTTCTTGTATGTGGCAATGCTTCCTGCTGAGCACTAGTGTCCTTGTGACATTGCTCAAGTATAGAGACATGAAAAATATTGTGGATTTTTTAAGTATGAAGTAAGTCTAATCGATAAGAAAAATACTCGATACACTCTTAAGTTTTTAAATAAACGATAATATTGCTTAGCCAACTTGTTGAATTGAGCCATAATAGTCTGTCTATAAGGCTTAAGTTTACAAAGATCTAATCTCCCAGTTGAAATTTCCAATCAGTTTGATGAGCATCCATTTGATTTTTCATTTGGAGTTGAGCTCTTTATTATTAGCCTTAAGTATAGATAGGATTAAGAGCCATCACTAAAAAGCTCATCTATGGCTATAACTGATGAAGTACCTCCAATATAAACAATAAGGGAGGGTGATAGTCTTCCATAAGTAGCTTCAAAAGGGCTTATTTTCATAGAAAGGTTGTCTTATTGCAACTCCATTCTACTAGTGGCAAGCGCTTATCCTAAGAGGAGGGATTTTCAGTAACAAAGTACCTCAAATAATCTTCTAAACACCTATTTACAACCTCAACCTACCCATTAGATTAAAGGTGGTATGAACTACTAGTGGATAATGTAGCATCCTATAACTTGTATAACTTCCTAAAATTGTCTATAAAAATTAGATCTCTATTAGATACAATATCATAAGGGAACCCATGAAAATAACAAATGTCTTGAACAAATACTTTAGCCACAGCAACAACAATAAGATGAGTACCAAGTGCAAAAAAAGTGCATACTCTGAAAGATGATCAACAACAGTCATAACCAAAATATTCCTAGCAAAAACATGTAATTGCACAACGAATTTTATTGATAGTCAATCCAAAATATTGCTAGGCAAGGGTTGTAACAATCTTTCGGGAGAACCGTGTAGGGGCTTAACTTGTTGTCAGACCAAGCATTGTGAAACATAATCATGAACTGTCTTATGCATTTGAGGCTAATAAAAAATGGAAGCAATTTGAGCTAAAGTGCAATGTGCTCTAGCATGGGCCTCAATAAGGAAATTATGAAATTCTTGTAGGATTAAAACTTGAAGAGTAGAATCACTAAGTCCAATATCCAATTTTTATAAAATATTAACCCATCTTTTTAATAATAGCCTTCATGGTTCCTTGGATTATCTTGAATAGATTTTAGCAGTATGAAAGAGGCAAAATGTTGAATAAAATTTTTTAAGAGTTACGATAAATGTAATTACTAACCTAGAGATAATGTTAAGAGCATGGTAGGAGCCTTAAGTAGTATTGGTATTTTTATTCAGGTCTAGCCTAATCAACCTTTTTTTTTCAAAATTTTAGGGTTTGAGTTTGGATCAAGCTTATGCACTTGAGCTTAGGCTAACCTAAAGACTAAACATCTTATTAGTTATATGTTAAACAACATCATTTTATGTTAGGTAAAATGACATTTTTTCAATAAACATAAAGTAGAGTCTTCTTTCTTCCCCAGCCAAGTTCATAATGTAGCTTAACTCAACTCCTCGCTCCTTGCTGGCCAGTGTTGCCCCTCGTCCTTGGCCATCTGCCACAATTATTGCTCCTCTACTATAGTCTCAGCTAGCTCTACTCGCCTTTGTATTAGGTAAGTCCTCACGTCTATTTTGTTGAGTTGAGTGAAAGAAAAGAAGCCTATTTTAGTTACAAGCATGATTTTCAACATGTTGATGCAACTATAGTTTTTGGGTTCACTTTCCTTTTCTGGATTTGCTTGCCTTTTTCTCCTTTCCCTAAGCTTTGATTTTACTTTTTTTTAGTAATAATTCAGTTTTAAAGCTCTAAATTTGGTATGCCTTTGACTTTAGGAAAGTTAATAACTTGGAGATGAGAATGACTTTAGGCTTTGTTTTCAAATCTTTTTTTTACTTTTAATGATAATTTGACATCTAGGATGTTCCTTCTTTGATCAATTTGTGTAATTTCCCTTTCTTACTTCCTTAGCATTCCAAAAAGTGTTAAAACCATAAAGGAAAAGAAATTTTGAGTTGGTAGTGGGTTTAAGATTTTGTAGTTGACCACCATTGTTAAGCTTCAAGCTATAGAGTAAGTTTATGAAATTCAAAGACATTTATAAGTTTAAGAATTGTGCATTTCGTAACAAAATAAATAAAGCTATTTTGAATTGTATAATTCTTTTCTAATTCAACTATATTGCTTCTTGTTAATTGTTACCTACCAACAGAGAGGACATTAGTGTGTGTGTGTGTGTGTGTGTATATATATATAAAAGTTGGATTTGAATTCCCTTTCATAGTTACTTTTTTATCCTTCAAACTAATGTCAAATGTGCCAACACTTAAAGACAATTAAAGGGGTGTATCATTACATTGAATAGTGGATGGATGTCCACAAATAATTAGAAGGGTATATCATTATGTTTCATATATATAACTAAGAATATATGTGTAGGTGTTTAAAAAAATAAAAGGAACAAAGGTTTTCGGTAACATGGATATGGATTTTGCAAATAGCTAGTTCAATTTGATAAATTTGTCTATGTATTTGCAAGTAAAGGAAAATACTTTTTTTTGCAAGCAAAGGAAACTACTTTTTCCCTTATACACTTTCTGTTTCAATAAAATTTCTTTTCCTATATAGATAAGATTGTAGATAAGTTTAAAGAAACTACTTGACAACTATGCATTTTATGTACAAAGAAGTTAGTTTTGAATTGTCCTACCAAATAAGGAATTCAAGATTCAAGATCTTGAAGTTGAAAACTCGGTATCTTGAGGTGTTCAACAGGTTGAGATAAAAAGATTCTTAGTATACTTTCCTGCTAACAAAAAAGAAATATGATTTGGCTAAAACATTTTGTATAGAGTTGGAGATATTTTATAAAGCTACTATATTGTTCTTAAGAACAAAATATCCAACTTTGCATAATTGTTTTAGCAATATGTTCAAGATCAAGTGAGCTTTATCTAGTTGGATATTTGATTCCAATGATAGAGCATATGATAGTTCTAGGCTGCATAATGTTTTAATAGGCATTTTAGTATACTTTTAGTTTTTTATTATAAAAGGACTTGTCCCAGAGTTTCCCTTCCAGAACTTCAGTTGAATCACACCCCCCCCCCCCGGACGACCCCACGTTAGCCCTCCAATTGATATCCGACTCGACCAAAGGGTTCCTGCAAAGCCAAACGGTTCAACTAGTTAAAACCTTTTACACTTTAACAATTAAAAGCGAGGAAAGTAGTGGGAAATTTTTGTTTTTTGTCCAATCATTTTACCAAAACTTTCAAAAGCATGATTGAGGTTTGGTTGTGTATAAGTTTTAATTATCAACCCTCGATAATCTACAAGTGCATGGTTCATTAGCGTAGTACCAAAGGTGTCAATCCTACGAGAAGGGAACTAATCTAATCCTAAAATCTAAGGCCAGAAACAAATAACAGAAATTCAAGATGCAACAAACTAATATGAGAACTTAATTCAATCAATCAAATTAAAAATCAAACACAAAATATTGATTATTAAGCAATTTGTAACACGCCCAAGAATCAACCGAAGGAAATTATCAATTGAGAGAAAGGGAATTTTATCTATCCTTAATGCTAACCTAACTGATTACGAATTATTGGATTGTTGGTCCTACATTATCCTAGGGTTAATTACTCCCTCTTGAGTTATAACCATTAACCTTAAATCATAAACCCTAATCAAATTTGGGAGGTTGCAATCTATCAATTCACAACCTATCTAAAACCTTAATTAGTTCTAAAGTTTTAAAATAAACTATCAAAACCTATGCAAGATCTCTCTTTGCATAAATTATCGATCTGATTCAACTTTGATTTCTATTAAATCACCTAACTCTCGTTAGTGCATTTTAATTATTTTTCATTCGATTTAGCCTCTCAGTTTATTATCAAATTATGCAATCACATAATCACATAAGTGCAATTACTGACCGAGAGATAATGTTAAGAGCATGGAAGGAGCCTTAAGCAGGATTG
>JANTPM010000009.1:7404035-7416964 GCA_025434745.1 Erythroxylum divaricatum
AGCCTTTACACCCTTCATAAGATTTGTAGATCATCCTTTCATCTTTCCAACGAGATAAATTATGCAAGTTTTCGAGATTAGAGTTGAGAGTTATGCTTGTTTTGGCTTAGGCCCCTTTTTAGGAGTCTTTTAAGGTGAAAATCTCGTGTTACCCGAAGCTTACACGGTCTACCCGTGTAGATTTACACGGACCGTGTAAATCCTTTTCGTAGAAAATATTTCACCCGAAGGTTACACGGTCTGCCCGTGTAAGTTTGCACGGACCGTGTATTTCACTCGAAGGGTACACGGTCTGCCCGTGTAAGTTTGCACGGACCGTGTTTCTCCCCTGAAGGTTACACGGTCTACCCGTGTAAGCTTGCACGGACCGTGTTTTCCATCCGAAGATTTACACGGTCTGCCCGTGTACGATTGCACAGATCGTGTAAATCCCTGCGTAGAACTGGTTCCACCCGAAGGTTACACGGTCTTCCCGTGCAAGTTTACACGGACCGTGTAACCCATGCGCAGAATACATTTTCATCCGAAGGTTGCACGGACCGTGTAAATTTACACGGTCTGCCCGTGCAACCTTGTTTGGCCGTGTAATTCGATTTTTTTTCCTTAATGAATAATGAATTAAATTGAGACCTTGGAGTTAAATTGAGAAAGTGTGCACCAAAGTAAGAGTAAGAGTGTCAAGTCTAAGGCCTCAGTAAGGCGAGTGTCTCGGGGATGGGCTCCACTCGGGCTCATACCCCGGGACAGTCGGGCTCCGGGAGCGGGATCCGACATCTGTGGTATTAAAGCAAGTGTGCTAAGTGTAAGTTCCATATAGTTGGGTCTCGGATCCAACAGTTGGAATCCGGTCCCGAGGACGGGTCTCGACATATATGGTATCAGAGCGATCGGAATCTGGTCCCGGGGACGGGGTCTGACATGTGAAATCACACGGTCAGCCCGTGTTTCTTTCGGGTCTGATGGTGTTTTTGCATCAGGAACACACGGTTAGTGTGAATTTTTCATGGCCTGACTGTGTAATCTTTGGGTTTTTGCTCAATTTTCCCTCTCTAAGACCTCTCCAATGGCTCCTACACTCATTCTAACATCCCTTTCACTCTTAATCTTCCCAAAGTGAACAATCCTAATGCGATATCACTCCGTATACCATAATTGTTCCGTGTATCCATCCTATACAACATTAACAAATTATAACGACCATATCTCTTGACTCAGATATAAAATTTTTTCATGCTTTATATTGTTGGAAAGCTAGAAAGATAAGATGCAACTTTCATAAAGACAACTTTGTCTAATTCAACCAATATTAATACATTTTTCTCCTGAAGTCAGAATACACTTTCTATACTTATGAAAAGATTGAAAATGCAAAGTACAAACTTTGAGAGTCATGAGCCAAAAACACAATCATATTTCATTATCATCAAAAGATAAGCATTTTATAAAGCTTCAATGGGCTTTGTGAGCCATAATACAACATTTCACAAAATCCAAAAATACAAAGGGTACTTGAAAAAATAATACTTCAAATGCGACTAAAGCCTCATGTTTACAAAGTCTAGCTTAAAATACAAAAATATGCCTAATCGAAGCGATGCCTTGACTCTCTTTCACTCAATCTCTTGCTCATCACTTGAATAGGGGAAGGAGAGTAGGGGTGAGTTTTGGAGCTCATATGCCACAAGTGGGAAGACAGGAGAAGGCTCTTGTCAACATGCACGTGACTAACAAAATGGTTCCACTCTTACCTAAACAAAAGCACATATTCATGCTCAAATAATTTCATCATATACTCATATTTTCATGTTCTTTTCATTTATACAAAAGGCCATGAAATTTTTCAAGGCATAACATAAAATGTTTCAATGCATTTCTTCTTCATTTCACAATTCATTAACAAAATTCATATACCAAACATATAAAGATTTCTCAAATCATTCAAATAGAAATCATGCAACATTTATAAAAACAATTGAAATCATTTAATTCTCTTACTTTTGAAAACATAGTCATAACTCATTAACTCAATTATAAACATATAACCCACCTTGAATTCCTTGCTTAAAGGCTTGCTAAAAAATGCCTCTCCTCAAGCTCCTCTTGCCTCACTTGATTTTCTTAACAGTGACAAAATTCCCAATTCAATAGGAATTTTAATTTGAGGACCCAAATAAACATATGCATAAAATTGATCCTAGAAAGCTTAAACTCATGCAATTCTTAAGCTTCAAGAACTAGAACCTTTCCAAAAATTCATAAGATTAAGAATGAGCTTACCTTGAGTCTTCACCAAATAACAAGATTCTTAGCTTAAATGAAAGCTCTTCTTTTCCTCTTTCTCTTTCTCTACTTGAACAGCATCAAATTCCCCCTTAAAAGCTAAGAAAATATGAAACCTAACTTTTTCTCCCTTCCTTTTTCTCATGCACGAATTCTCTCCTTCTTCTCTCTTATTTTCGTTTTTCACTCTTCTCTTCCTTTAATTAACGTTTCTTCCTCTTCTAATAACAAGACTACACTTCTCTTCTTCCACTTATACCCTTAATGAATGTAGAAAGTCCATTTTGTCCTTCCTTCTTACCTTATGGCTCTTTATCCTTAAGTTGACTTGCAAAAAATGCCCTTCATACAGTAAACTCTTACTAATTTATTTCAACCAACCTATATAATAAAATCCTACTAACATTTACATAATAATTAACTCCAAAAATTAATCTATTAAGACCTCAAAATTTATTTAGGTCATGTCTAACTTAATAAAAATAATAAGAAAAATTTCAGGGCCAACAATTTAACTATGATTACTTTATCCCTAATGATTTGACACCATTAGTTGCCACAAATGAATCCAAATAAAACTATTACATGTTGTATTTAAGAATCTAACAATGGGTTTACATAAAAACAATATAATAGAGCATTAAGATCATTCTTCGACAATACCATATTCAATAAACATAGGATAACATAAACAATCCTTGAGAGAGAAAGAACACAATAAACAATAGAGAGATACCCAAAATATGTCTTCGGCTTTGATTTCACCCCAGAACTAGAATGGGGAAGCCTAGCCCTCCATCTTTTTTTAGTAGCTCAAATGTCCATTTCGTATTAAAAATTAGGGTTTTGGTATAACTGTATATGTTATTAAAAATGCCTAATTCATGGACTTATCGTGTATCTTCCAGTTCATCTTCAAATCTTCATTTCCTTGCTTTTTCTTATCCCATCTTCACCCTAATCTGTCTCTTTCTTGTTCCACAAGGACAATTGAGTGTGATCATCAAGAGATGGCTAAAAAAAAGTGCTTTTAACTCTCTTTAGCTCTTATGCTTCCAAATTGTACTTACAACCAAATATAAACTAAAATGATTTTCTTAAACATTTCATAGCATTAATCACCAAGTATTGTGGGATAAATGTATAATCATTTAAACACATATTAAATTCTCCCACACTTAGCTTTTGATCGTCCTCAAGCAAAACAACAAATCAAAGTCACAAACTAACCACTTTCATAATTTCGATATTTCCTAAAAATGGATAGCCATATATAAAAAGGAATAAATTTTAAAACCATGACAAGGACCCAACATTCAATGCCTCTACTTGACCAATCAACAATCATTCCTTTTAGAAACTAATCAATTTAGAGTTACACTTGAACAAAATGTGTTTAAATATGATAGATTCATGGGTACACTCATACATCATTCATTATAATGACATTCCATGATTTTACATATCATTTCATTTTTCCACCACTAGGATTCAACAAATTAACCTTCTCACTTATTCATAAATGCTTATATTATATACATTAGGGACAACGCACAACTTTAAGTGTGGGGATGGCTTTAATGAATTTGTAATGATTTTCTTTGACCTTATTTTAATCCTGATTATAATATTTTATGAACTAATATCTTGAATTGGTTGAGATTTGTCCATGTGTGTTATATGTTATTGATGATTATTGATTTGAATTGGTGCATAAAAGGATGATGATTAGAATAAAATTAGTTATAAGTCATATTTTTTGCAATCATTCAAATATTCAAGTTAAATAAAATTGCATATTATTTACATACATATATACCCTTTTTTGCATGAGCTTTTGAGCCTAAAGAGCAAATTAAAAAAAATTAAAGCTTTTGTTATTCTTTCATATGTGTGATATCATATATAGTAGGATAATTTTAGCACTTACTTTTATTATACACATTAAGATCATATTTGTTAAATTAGAAGCACTGATATGATGCAAATACTTAGATTCACCAACTTACTTTAGCCTATTTTTTTGAAATCACCATACCCAAAAATTTACCTTTAGGAATAATCAAGTTGAGCCTTAGCCTTTTTCATTGATTAAACCCAAATTATAAACCTTTTTCCTATTTTTTTAAAGAACTTTTTATTGTTTTGAACCCTGAAGGTTATTTACATTATTTACTTATTTGAGACTTGAAATTTTTGAAAGATCCTATATTTGTTGAATTGTGGTACTCATTGGAATGTTGAAAAAAAGCACAAAATAAATAAAAGCAAAAAGAAAGCAAAAAACCAAACAAAAAAATAAAAAATATAAGTTTATGATTCCCATAGAGTTGCATTGAAAAGACGTATGTATTTTGTAAGCAAGTCGTATACTATTTCTTTAGGTAAATTTCCTTCAATTTAACCATTTTATTATCTCAGTCATACCATAACTAAACCCCATTACAACCTTATAAAGACCTTTTGAGTTTTGTTTCTAGTTTGTACATAGGTGGTGGAGACATGATTTTATTGCAAGGTTGTGGTAAGGATTCTATTATGCATTAATTCAAAGTTTTGATACTATTCACCTTAAACACCTAAGTGCATTGAGTGAAATCTTGTAAGGGTGTAAAGATTTATGCTTTTGATTTCAATGCGATTGTTGATGTGATTACTATTAATATTGCTTGGAAGTTAATTTCAGGATAACTTGACCCTAATTGTATGTTATTTTGATTCAATAGTATATGATGATAAAGTATGAATAGACAAGTTGAGATTGATGATGGATTGATGTTGTAAATTTATAATTATAATTATGGTTTGCTTGAGGACAAGCAACAACTGAAATGTGGAGATGTTTGATAGATGGATATTTTACTATATTCTACCACCCATGTTTGATTTATTTTGCTTGACATTTTATACTTTGATCCTATATTTGATACTTAATTCATTCCTAGTGCTTTTTTAGATTATAATTTCCTTTACGGACTTAAAGGAGAAGAATTCAGAAGAAAACACGACATAAAGCGAAGATTTGATGCATAGAACCTATGCACAATTTTTAACAAGATGAAGAGTTCAATTCTAAACATCATCTTCAGAGAATAATTAGAGGACATATTGTTAAGAAGCCTAAATTCGTAGCTTTTCAAATTCATTTGGACTACTAACCGGTTGTTCAAAGTAAAACTTATTTATGCAAAATTGGCAACCTGACCACTAAAGCTTTACATAGACATATCTGAGGCTTATGAGATCCAAATGAGGTGATTAAAAAGCTCAACTTCAATCCAAAATCCTAAGTCATAATTCCTATGTACAACTCGAGGCCAAAAAGTGTTGTTTTGAGGGGCTAAAAAGGCTAAGAATGAGATATAAAGTTTGCCTCGGCTTGGTCTGACCTTCCCTTGGTTTTTGGCCCATAACTTTTGCTATAGGGATTTTTTATAAGCAAAAGAGGATTCATTGGAAAGCTGAGAAGTGGAAATACAATTTGTGTGAGGATATCACGACTAAATATGATGATATAAAGGTTAAAAATCTGAAGGAATGTGAGGATGTGCACTTTTGCATGGCTGTTCACTTTCGTGATTTTCAGACAATTTTGATTATACACGTGCAAAAGATCGTGCATCTCCCTATAACCCTAAATTTCATGATAAAAAGACTATTCTGGGAGGAGAATAGAGAGAAGATGTTGGGAGGTGATTTCCAAAAGTGGGACTCGTTCTCTAGGTGCGATTTTGGTTTGGAGAAGTGGAAAACACGAAGGATTCATCGAAAGATTCATCGGAATACAAGATCAAGCCTTTATATCACAAGAACATTCGATATAAGACAATCAAGGAGATTTAGAGTTATTATTTCATTGTTTTCGATTCATTTTTTCTTTCATTTTATGTTTAATTTCGTGTTCAATAATGTTTAACTTAACTTCTAGTTAGTATTTAGGTTATATGATCCTTATATTAATAGTTTACTATGATTTGATCATTTTATTAATGTAATTGGTTGTTTGATATATTGTGATTTTATTTTTATTTATTTTCTAATGACTCAAGAATATTATATCAAAATCGGATTTCAAACGTAGAGATTGAGAAATCGTAGTGTGAATAGATCTATTATAATTAGAAGGAGTTGATTGCAACCCTAGGGTTAGGATAACATAATCTTCCATATTATAATCGAACCTAATAGAGGGAATCATAAATTAGTAATACAATTCTATAAGATTTCACCTTAGTAATTCGGTTAGAGACCTTAGAATTAGTTGTTCGTAAACTCAAGGTTAACTTGTTCGTAAACTCAAAGTTAACTACTAGCATATCATAGGAGTCTCCACTATCCAATACATCAACAAAACAATTGCATGATAAAAGATCATCAATCTGTTAAGACTTTAAAAGGATTCAAACCTAGATACTAATTTCTAATAATGATAGTTTTCTAAGTGATTTCCACTGTATTTGTGTTCATTATAGTTTCTTATTTATTCAATTGTTTAGTTTTTAATTTCCTTTTATTAAAAATCTAAAATCAATCCTTAGGCTAGATAATAGGAGAAGGGTAAGTACTAGTATTCATAGTCTTCGTGGGATCGACCCATACTTATCAGTACTAGCTATAGCTACATCGTGCACTTACAGTTATTACATAATTGACCAACAAACAAAATAGGCCAATCAATTACTTTTATATACAATATGTTGTATAGTGATCGAGCCTAAGAGCATGTAGATGTCATTAAATAATTCAATTATCAACTCAGAATGAACAAAATTTATGATTAGGATTGCAGTAGTTCAAGCTATTTAACTCTTAACTTAAATATTAGGTTTTTGCTCATCTTCTAACAACAGTTTGTTACTTTCACTTTCAAAATTTATGAAAGAAAAAAATGGCTAGAATTTCGTACAACATGATGGAATTAGATAAATATTTGATAGAAGATTATATGGTCTAAATTGAAGGTGTATAGTTCGATGTATTATTATGATGGAAAAATTACGTAAATGATTTTCTAATCATGCAAGTAATTACACGAGATTTATTAGCAATTTCATCATCCACCATTGCTTTGAAGTCTACTTTTAGCACAAGTGGTTATGTTATTAGTCATCATTGTGATCGACTTCATCATCGTACTGTGAAAGCCCTTATGTCTTGCCAAAATTAGTTAGATGATGAAGATATTGAGAATAAATTATTTTCTTTTTGATATATCAATTTTGTCTATTTTTTATATTATCTTACCAGATTTTTTTAATTTGTATATTAATATAGCCACAGGTATTAAGGTGGAGGTGACTAGTCATACTCATTAATTAAGTGGACATTATTTAGATAATATATTTGAAGATGAAGGTATATTAATTATTACCATGTCCTTATTATTTTTTAATTATAATATTACATTACTAAATATAATGTTTATACATACAAATGAAGGGATGCAAATTATTGATAATCATGTCTACAACAATTAGTTTTTGTTTCGGTCCATCTAGTCTCCACCTTTTCCACTCTCCATCTTGATTTTATTTTGATCTTCTGTAAATTGTATTATTTTTTACAATGATTTGGATAATCATTTCTATACAATTAAGATTACTATAATTAATGATCTTATTCATTTTATTAATATATGTAAGTTTTTATATATTCATTTTATCATTTCAATGATGACCCCACCTTTCATCATTTTTAAATGTATCTTTTATTTTAAGGTTCCGAAATGCTGAAAAATACCAAAAGTCCTTAGTTGTCTTTCTTCTTAATCCCATGGCCAAGTTAAATTTTTCAGTTTTATTTTACAACTAATTTACAACCTTTATCCTTTCTCCCTTTTTTTAACTAAAGTAATTATTTAAGTAAAATTTCTTTTAAGCTTCCTTATAACTTTTTTTCACTCTAAGTAAACATTCTAGAAAGAGTATCTCAATTGTTAAAATAGGTCAATTTTTCTTTTTTATTTAAAATTCTATATAAATCTAATTATTCTCAAATTAAAATAAATAAAAGTAACATCTAATTAAAGAAATTAGCGACTAACTATATTTCATTATGAAAATATTCATAATTAAAATTTAATAAAAATCACAAATCGGAAAAAGATAAATAGAAAATGAAAATAAAAATAATATAAATGGAATATAGGAAAATGTAAATAGATATGATAAAAAAATTAATACAAACTATAGCTAGAATTAGTAGAAAAAGAATATAATTATGGTTACGGACTTCATCATATCCATTTTATCAATATATATAAGTTTTTATATATTTATTCATTATAGAATCTCTATTTTCATCATTAATTAAAATTCGTAACTAGAATTAATTGAATTCATTATTTCAATTATAATCTTGTTTTTTAATTTTCTATATCAATTAAAATTAATAACTTCTATTAATTAAATTAATAACTTTAATTATCAATTAAATTTTTTAAAACTAAATTAAAAAATTAACCGAAATTTGCTATCAAAATTTCTTGTTTGATGCACACGGATGGCCACTGTACGGTACACATAAAAGCATAATTTGGCAGCTCCAGAGAATTTCAAAGGATTCCTAGACAAGTGATCTTGTCAACTGACAGGTTCGGCGGATGCACGTATCCAGAATTAGGATAATGCAATTCTCGTGAAGGCTCTGAATTCCTAACAACACAATTCACTAGACTGCGCACACATCCCTTTAGACACATACCACTTTAAGTTTCCACCGACCATGAATGAGACCCACAGCTTCGTCTACATGACAAAGTTCTGAAGGTAAGCACCCTTAGCTCAGAACGTGCCAATTCAAGGAGAAAATCATTTTAACTTCAAACAAAGATATTGCAAGAGGAGCATCTCTTGTTCTCTAATTTACACTTTTCGCATCAAGGACTTCAAGCTCGACACTGATCAAGTATTGATCTCTGTTTCTTTCTGCCGCAACAATGTTAAGCATCGAGGGTTGTTTCGTCGCACAGAATTAGATAATTTCTGCCGTACTTTGTACAGCAACCACTTGCATGTCTGCCTAGCATGCAACATGAACAGTCAAATTGCATGCTTCAGATAAAATGAGGTTATCTAATCCCACTGATTTCAGGAGACAATGGATTCCTGACCCTTGCCATCCAAAGAGATCTTTGATAACTGTTCTTGTACACTCTTAACTAACTGACAAACTTCATGGTCCAAGCTCAAGCGATTCCTCGGTAAACTCTATTACAATTTTATAAGTTCTATCACCATTGCTGGATTAGCACATTCACCTCAATAAGAATACAGAGTAAGTTGAGCATACCTCAGTCGTCCATAAGCAATCATGTGCCTTGCGAGGGATTATATGGATGTGCGTCTGAAATACCCAGTGAAGAGTAAATTTTATAAAAGCCGTCATGAACCTTGATAAGGATAATAATGATGAGAAAGCACATGACATTCCCAGACAAATAGCAAAAAGAGGGCTTTTGGGTGAAAAATCTGCATCTACAGATAGCAGCTGCAAAATTTTGTTTTCATCAAAGAGAAGTTCGAAGTAACTTACATGAAATACAACTTGGCCTGCAGATGCACCATTGTTCACCAACAAGTTGAATGAATCTGCAAAATTTCCAACAGCAAAGGTAAGATAATGTACCAACATGCCGAAGTCTAACAGATGCAGCTATAGTTTGATGACAACCGAAGCAGCTGGCAAATGTTGGGACAGAATAAACTGCCTATTCAAAGCCATTCAACATCAAATATGATTTGTTATGATCCATCCAACTATAAATTTTGATTTAGATTTCTCTAAACAATCACCGGCATGCATCTAAAGGTAGCGAAATTGAACTCAGAATACAAAAAGTTAAGGTATTTCAGATTAAAGTTTAATGCAGAAAGTTGAGTAACTGTATTTTAGATCTAAACATCATTTCTTTATCTAAATGATATGGTACCATGTTAGATTAAAATGAATAATCGAGTTAAATCTGGGGATTCATTGTTGGAGAAATACTGTATGAAGAAAGTTGCACTCATGCTAAAAATAACTAACGGTTGGAGGCGATATCTACATTTAGTAACCAATACATTTCCCATTCCTAGAAAAGGAAATGCACAGTTAGCCTTCAATCTACAATGTTAGGCATAACGGAACTTTGTTTTTAGCTGATATACCAAAAATTTCATCAGCAATATCGTGGATGTAATTATAATGATTCAAACACCAGTCTTTACATTACATGTTTTCAGCAGTACAGAAAATTTAGACCTGAATATCATTCCCATGCATATAGTTAATGACAAGGAATTGAATTAGGGTTGCAGAATCCAAGCCATTAGGCAAAGCAGCAATATTTCACATCAGCGAATGACATACACTATGTTTAGCAGATAAATCTGGTCAAACCTCACCAGTTGGCACTAGATAAACCTAGCATTCCTTTTATAACAATTCATATCCTCATAGCTACACAAAACTACATGGCATATTAGGCATATGAAATAGCTATAGAACAAAAGGGATCTAAAAGGGATCCAACAGTTAGAAAGAGCAAAGGATATGTCTTAATGCATACCAGAACCAGTAGCTTTCATAATTGCACGTCCTATGAAAGGTACCTTTGAACACATTGCTGCTACCAGCTGCAGATCCAGTTCATAAAGTACATAACAAATTGAACCTTGCTCAAGTCAGAGACTAAGTGTTTAAAGCAAATATATATCAAGGATCAATTCTAATGTCATAAGTGGGAGATAAAGGGAAAAACTGAAGTTTCAAGAACCCAACGCCATGATGAATGAATAGGGTCTCCTACTCCAGATTTTGCATTTTCATAATCACTAATTTCATGAGATAAAATTCATATGTAAGACAAACTTTGATTGGCTTTGACATGTGACTATGTATACATGTATGACAGGAATCTATGCACCTGTGACTGAACCCCGCAGCTCAACCCAGTAAACTATCACGGATGAAAAACATAACGGTCATAAAGGACTTTTCTTTTTCCAATAGGAATGAAGATCAAATGGCTACATACAACTAACCTTTCAGATTCAGAACAATTAAAGGAGAACAACATAAAGAATTAACCAGTTATCCCAAGTATGCTTTTGATTGGTATGATTAATGTAGACGCAAGAGCCAAACCAAGTAAAATAATGGTCAGAAACAAGAAAACCCATTAGTTTACCTGACAAGAAGATACTCAGAAGAAATTGAAAGTAATAACTATATTCACTACACATCAACAAGTCTCCAAAAGATCAGATAAGTGATTGCGTAGGAGAAAACTACTTACACATGGAGGGGTGGTTTCCAAGGATGAAAAATGTGACTTTGGGATAATAAGAGAGTGCCTATCGAAAGAAGAAAACAGAAAAGGAAATTTAAATTTAAATTTAAAAAAGAAACGACAGGGGAAATAAAAATCAGCTAATAGAAAATGACAGATTGCACTATTGAACATGTAACAATGTGAAACATTAATCGTCATTAACCTTAAGCATTGCAAATTGTAAGGCAGGATACGACCATATATTGCTAACTATTTCCATCACCATATACATCTGAGGACAGCAAATTATTTCTATTTTAGTTTATGAGGGTGTCAATGCAGTTAGACTTTATATTCAACTTCGTAGCTTTAAAGTGTATAACGTGACTGACTGACGTTATTACTTGAAAGTTGAACAATGGACAGTGTCAGATAAACCTGAAATAAATCAAAACGGGAAAAGGCAATCAAGCAGCATATAATAGGTGAAATGATACCTTACCCATGACTTAGCGGACTTGTGTCTAAAATACAGAGGCACGTATCATCTTCATAAAGCTGAGGATGAGAGTCGAATTGAAAAAATATAAGATTCCCGCTTAATTTTGCAGCATGCATGATTTACAAATCATCGTAAAGTTCACTAAAAACCATGACAAGTACACAAGCACCTTAGTAGCTGGGGATTCCCCGCGAATAATCTTACAGAAAACGCAGTCGTTTTGCCCTCTTAGTTCGCTGTTCGACCCAGAAACGCAAACTGAGGACGACAACCGGGTCTGACCCGAAGCGGGACCGGCAGGCCGAAGGTGGTTGCAGAGAATGGCGAGTCTACGAGTCTCCATTCACGGAAAAACCGTTGAATTCCCAAAAACAAGCACTCGGATTGTAAAGTGTTTCGCCATATTTCCCGTCTCCGAGCGAGAAGAGATGGAAAAGGAAGCAAATTCTGCAGACACACAAAATAAGTAGTGAAGATGTGTGCTTTGTTTTCTTTTTTTATTTATGTGGAGAGAAGGAGGCATGAGACCGGTCGTTGGCTTTGCTTATCCACATTGTTGAACTTCACGAGGACGTGTCCATACTCGGGCCTGCGAACTAGTATTCATATGAACCTCCGTGCATTTTCTCAATGGGCCCATTCTGTTTTCGCAACGACAATTCAAATTTCATTCCAGTTTGGTTCAGCTTTTGGAGACTCTAAAAATACTTTTTTTCACCACAAAAGTTATTTTCAGAAAAAATGGGTGTTTTGCTGCAAACTTCAAAAGCACTTTTTAAATAAGAATAGCTTTTGAAAAAGCTAAAATACAGCTTTTTCAAAAGCTAAAATTTGGAGCTTTTCAGAAAAGTTCAAATTTCAGCTTTTTCGAGAAGTTGGTTATTATGTTAT
>JANTPM010000009.1:7448202-7459953 GCA_025434745.1 Erythroxylum divaricatum
AACATGGATCCTTGATAATAAGGGTAAGGGGGTTTCTTAGTATTGGGATGAGCTTATTTTAGGGTTAGAATAAGGATGTTTGGCAACATGAATAAGTTTGAGGGTGTTTGAACACTAAAGTAGGATCTTTTTTATTTGGTTACAAGGTTAATGTAACCTAAACCAAGAACAAGGTCTGTTTGAGGATATGAATAATGTAATCCTAAAAAAATTATTTTTTAAGTATAGAATATTGTATTCTAAATTTGAATAAATTAAATTTTATATCAAAGAAAATTTTTAATTTATTTTAAAATTTGAAAATCAATTCCATAATTATTTCAATTATTTTTATTAATGTGATTAAGATTAATAATTAAATTGATTCATATTTAACTTTTAGAAAATTTGTTCTAAAGTTAAAATTAATTATTTTGAATTAGAATAAAATTGATTAATTAGATTCCTAAAATTAAAAAAATGTTTTCTTAAGCAATTAAGGAAGGTATTTCTTAATTAAAGTTTATTTATTTCAATTTGAAAGATATAAATTAAATTTATAATTTATTTTCTTAGAGCATTATTATTCAATTGATTTAAAATTGTTTCTTTATGTATGAATAATAAGTTTGTTGATTTATTATAAAAGTATCATTATTAATTAAATTTTGAAATTAGTTTTTATTTATTTATTAAGAAAATGGAGCTTTTTTATTTTTAAAAAATATTTTTCTAATTTATTAAATAAATATTTCCTAATTAAGTAAGAAATTGATCTCTAAATAAATAATATAAAAATAATTTCTTAATTAAGTTAAAACTATTTTATTTAATTTTGAATGTAGTTTTTTAATATTGGAAAATAATTTTCTACTTAAAGAAAAATTACCTCTAATTAGATTAGAGATAGTTTTCTAATTAGATTAGAATGTGTTACATATAGAATTTTAAAAAGGAGTTTTTCTATATTATAATGAGTAAGAAGCATAATTTATTGAAAATTTTCAATTAAATTTTTTTAAAATAGTCAAGAAAATTGGAAACAGTTTTTAATTAGATATGAAAATTATTTTCAAATCAAATTAAATTATATTTGGATTAAGAATTTAGTTTATTTAGGAATCAATGAGTTTAATATAATTTAATTTTTCTAAGGAGTTGGAAATATTATTTTAGACTATAAAGATCAATAACTATAATCAAACGAAACGTGATGTTTTATGCATATAATTTGATTATGAATGCATAAATTGCGTACTTTATTTATATGTTTGATATATATATATATATATTGGATGCATGCTAAATTGCATGTTTTATATATATATGATATTATTTCATGTAATTTTGTGTTTGATGAAATGAACAAAATTAAATTTCTTGTTAAAATATTAAGTACATGTTGAGAATGTGATTGTCACCTTCCATTGTTATAAGACTAAACTAGAGTTCTGTTATTGTTACACTTGTTGAGCAAACTCAAAGTTTTTTAACACAAACATGTAGTCTTATAATAGCAGGTCTTACTTAACTAAATTTGTGTGGCTTGAATGAGCAAACTCATGATTACAAGAATTTAAAGCCAAGGTTAGGAGTAAAATATAAGATATATTTTAGTAAAAGTTGTCACCTAACAAATCTAGGTGTCATATGAGATGTAATTGATAAAGATACTATTAACCTAATTTAAGTTTAGTTGGCTTGTTGAACAAACTCAAGATCAACTAAATTTGAATAGGATCCTAGCCCACTAGAAGTAGTGAAGGTTATTCTTTTGAATAAAATATTGGGAGTAACCAAATATATGATAAAAGTCCTAATCTTAATTGGTAGTGATGATATATAATCAGTTACTTGTTTTTTTTCACTTTTATTTTTTTTAGTGAAATTTACCTTGTTTAGTATAGTTGATACTAAGTTAGTGAATCAAATTTCTTAGATAAAGCATATATTTGAGAAGAGTTGTCAAAGTTTAATAGGAAACATTGTACATCCATTATGCAATTTTGTTATTAATCTCGGTTAAGGATTTGGTATTAAAGTTTTAGAGATGCGTTAAAATCATATGGATGACAAAATGTATTGATATTTTAAGTTAAATAATGTCACATAAACTTTGATGACAATATCTAATACGTATGTCAATACTATGATAGTTAGATGCAAGAGGCAGCATGAAGTAAAGCTGAAAGGTACAATACCCTGATGAAATTATTTAACTCAAATTAGCCTACTAAAAGTATAAATATGGACATCAATTAAAGACTTTGTTATAGAATGATAATAGTTATAATTAGAAGAAATGATTGCTATGACTCTTCTTGCCTATAATAAATATTATGGAGATCATATATATTTATTATTCATGTTTATGAGTATTTGATACTAAATTTAGATTCAATATTACTATAATATTTAATGAAAGATAAAAAAATAGATTGTTGAGTAAAAGTAATTGATTCAAGTTTATACAACTAGCTTGTATATATTGGATCAAAGGAGACTTATACTTTACATAATGTGGCGAGAACATATATTTGGACAACCGAGGCTATCCTTTTATGTCATATTGGTTAAATCAGTATGATGAGAATAATAAAATTACATACAATGAAATATGTACCCTTTTGATTATGAATTGTATAAAACTTGTAAAACTTTTAAGATGAAGAATATCAAAACCAACCTTTAGTGAAAGGATAATGAAGGTATTGAATTGTTAAATTTATACATATGATGTATTAGATGAAATAACAATTCATAAAAGGATTATTATAATATTTTATTACATTACTAATGACTTTATGTGATTTAGTAATATCTATTAAATGAAATAATAATTTAAAATGTTGAATAGTTCAAAAAATTTTAAATCTAAATAGAAATTAAGCATTAAGAATACTATAACACTTCAATGAGATCGATTTTATAAGTTTTATTTTTTCAATTATTTATAAGAAATGAAATTCCCTAATAAATATCTCCACAACTAAATTCATAAGAGTATAGTTTTATGTAAGGAGAAATATACAGTATGAGATATTATATACTGCAATATTGAATATACAGTATGAGATATTGTATAATGCAATATTTACTTCTTCTGTAGTGATGCCTAGTACAATAACATGCCTTCAATAGTTTCAATTAGATTAATTAGCAAGATTTCATATTAAATATGGAATGATAAGACTTTAAAAGAGTCAAAGTTAACGATTTAAGGATGTGATGTTTAGTTGAAACACATATTATCCACTAAGTTTAGAACTAAATTATATAATAAAAGATTATAAAATATCCAAAAGGTTGGATATAATCTTACAGACCTACTGAACAAATTATTTGTTTAAAAGTATACTTATAGGAGAATAGTTCTCAAGAAAAGTAATGGGAGTAAGATGAAATTTGAAAAGTTTAAAGCTCATGACAATGCATCCAATTAGAGCTATTACCTTTATTGATACATTTGATGTATAGTTGGAAGGCTACGAGATATTGAAATATTCACTTTCATGATGAATTCAAACAATTTGTTTTGGAGAAGATTGTGAATTTTTCATGCCTACAAGAAGGTTAGTATGAGTATAGTTATCCTCCTCAGTGAGAGTATATAAAAACATATTGCTCATAGAGAACACAAATTCTAATTTTCAATTGTTAAAAATATAATTATCCAAGAACAACTGTTGTTGGATATGAAAAAGGTAATAGCTTAATTTTGGGAATTAGATCTTTAAAGATACATTCGAAGTTTTTCACCTATTCTAAGTCCATGTATATATATAATGTACTAAAGATATTTAGTATTTGAGACATTAGATACTTGTGAAGTATTAAAAGTATCCATTATTCTATGCATAAGTTGATATTTGAGCTTAAGGTTATATGGACATTAACTTTAGAAGTAATTCCTAGTGAAGGTCTATTTTACTTAGAAAAAATCATTTTAAGATTGGAAGGTTTCATATTACATTTATGTATTATCCCTAAATTATTCGTAATCATTATTCTATTAAAACGAGATATTAATGAAATGTAAAAAGACTAGCATATGTTATGTTTTTATGAAGGAAGTAGTTGATTTCATAGTCTAAAGTATGTAGATACTTAAATAAACGTATGAGTGCTTGTTAGAGAACAAGTTTACTAAAGTGACCTCATTTGAGAAATCCTTTTGAAACATTACTTGTATGTCTATAAAAATTCTTATTATGATGATTGTATAAGTAATTCTTTGGCTTAAGATCTTCAAAGTTATCTTGTATAGGTATCGTTATATTTTGATACTACTTATGACCAGATCTAGTCAATGATAGCTTAGTTAATAGTAATTGGATATAAACTGAACTATGTGGAGCTTGTTGAATGATCAAGATATTATTCATAACCTTAAAGTAATTAGTGAGAATGTTTCATTGTTCTTAACTAGTATTGATCCAAAAAAACCTTGTCTAAGGTAGACCGATGTTGTGTAAATAGTTTATAAATGTCATTACTTGAATTAATAGCTAATGGTGGAGTATTAATACGATTAGACTCAAAATATAGATGATATTAATTTCATATTCTATGTTTAATTGGAGGATTGTATGATGAAAAGATTGAGTTATACAAAAAAAAAATCATGTACAAACAGTTTAGTCAAATTCACTTTTACATTCCTAATTATTTTGAAAGATATGATGTATTGTTAAACGTCAATTTTGATGGATATAAATTATTTAATTATAGAATTAAATATAAATTAAAGGAGTTTAATTTATCTAATTGTAAATTATATTTTGTATTAGTTGCCAACATATTTAGGAACCTAATATATTATACATAAAGATTAAGTTAAAGAGAAAAGATATTTTAATCAAGTTGGATTTAATTATAAAGTTTGAGAAACTTTATGATTAAATATAAAATATTCAATAAATAAGGATCAATATGAGATATTGAATCTTATTAGAGCATAACTGGTATTTAATCAAAATTATAAGTAATTCTAATCAAATTTTAATTGAAATTAAAATTTAATCTTAATTAAATTATTAAAATATCCTTGATCTATTATAAATAGATTTAAGCTCTAAAGAAGCTAACACTCCTTGCCTAATCATTTCTGTAACAATTATAGAATTCTCTTAATTTATTTTGTAGATGTTATTAACGGGTGGACACTTATATAATTATGATAGTTGAGATAAGTCAATTTCAGAAACGGTTTAAGAGAGACAACGATCAAAGTTTTGAAATAAGGTATTAATTATGATTATTAATTTATTATCATGTATGTGTTAATTATTTTATAAAATTTTAAGTAATCTTGGCTTTGAGAAATAAAATACAAAAACATTTCATAATAATTCTACCGTATATGGGATTGGATGCATTCTAGTTTTCCAGCATTTTATACTGCTCTTTGTGTGTTTAACTTCATCAACCTTCTGAACTGGGCTAAGAATAAGATGTGTCAAAGAAAAAAATTAATAAAAGCGTAACTAAGAGGAACTTGAGCTGTTGAAGACTAATCAAATTATCAATGGCAATAAAGGGGTAATACATGTAGCGGATCACCTGTTTTAAACTTGCAATTGAAATAAAGAAATTTCAGAGTTAGTGAGAAAGAAGAAAGGGCATTTAAAAAATTAAAATGGTCAAAGAAAGGACACTTAAATTGATTGACATGCTTCATTAGTGGGCTAAGCATAGGACCCATTTGTTCAGTAGCTGAAACGAAGGATGTCACGACACGACAGCAGCGTGATTTCATTGATTAAATGATTCTATCCTCCACCAAGGTCACCACTCACCAGTCAACACATCAAATGCTGTCGTCTCGAGATGGTAAATTTTTGTTCCTGCCTTGCTTGGCCTGGCCTATATTTGTCGATTAAGTTAGCTTAGCTAGCATGCATTAACACGAATTGTTAAAAGTTGGAAAGGGATATCATAGCTATGCCTTTTTTGCCTAGTTAGTTATAGGGCTTCCCAGACCTAATAACTCAGTGCAGAGCAGACCAAATTTTCCACTCGGTGGAGCTGGAGACCTGATCTTCTGGTCTGAGTACTCTGACCCTATCTTGTGTCAGACGATCTTAAGGCGTGGAGCTGCATTTTTACTTTTTATTAAAATCATCAAGCGGCATTGTTAATGCAACCAATAGAGCAGCTAGCACACCTTAGGTGTTGGTGAAAATGTCAAGCAGGAGCATAATTTCCTCTACATATTGAGTACAAATATGCTAATATCCTGCCTTTTATTACATTTCTGGCTTGCTTAATTTCATTCAGTTAATTTCCACTTCTCAATTTCACTCTTCTTCCACTAAAAATATTTTTTTAGAAGAAGTCGCCAATGGCTACCCAAGAAGAATATCAAAATGCTAAAGATGGACAAAGTTGATGCCAATTCTCTAATGTCTTGTACCAAAATATTTTGTTTTTTATTACATGAAAAGGGAACCAGCAGATTGATATCGAAACACGATTAAATCAAATTCACCCTACAATTTTTTGCAATATATAAAATTGAGAAGTTTTTCACCTAAATTATTTAAAAAAAATACAAGTCAATGCAGTTGTAACCTATCACAAAATGATATATACATAATAATAATAAGTTTGCATCCTTTGTTGTATAAAATTCTTCAATTATTATAATATCTTTTTTATGTGTATTCAACATATTTTCAAGACTTTTGATTATTTTGTTCATGGAAATGACGAATAAGTGAATATAAGATGAATGATGGGTGAAATCAAGCCATTTCTGGACAGACATGCCCATGTAAAGTGCCACATGCCCATATTCTCTAGTTACACATTTGTGTGTATCAATTTTGTAAGTCTCTAGAACCATGTTAAGAGGGGCAGGAAGGTCAAAGACATACACAATCATGTTATAACTTACACGATCGTGTGTGATGGTCGTGTAATTCTCTATGACTGTATACATATGCTAGTGAGCTGGTGTTGAAGAGATACGATCACTTACATGATCGTAAATGTGATAGTGTGAAGTGCAAAAAAAAACCTATTTCGTGATATAAAAGAGAAGATGCGTAGAGTTTGCATGAGAGAGACACCAAAACAACAAAAGGTGAGGAAAAACATAGAGAGAGCATGTAGTATAGCATTCTCATCACTTTTTTTTTGGATTTGTTTGAGAGTTTGTTGATTCACGTATTAACTTTAATTTCAATCTAAAAACTTGTGAGATGACTTATAGTTGTGGGGTGAGATATTAAACTTTGTAAATCCTTATTTGAGTTTAGTGAATTTGCTTGTTGGTTTAACCCGTAGCCTTTTCTTCTACACTAGAGGGTTTTCTACGTAAATCTTACTATTTGTTTCTTTACTAAATTTCTAATTCTCGTTCTAATTTGATGGTTAAACTTGAAGAGTTTTTTGTTATTACTCTTAGGTTGATTTTAGAGAGTTGTATTTTTTGATTCCTAGCAAGTGATATCAAAGCCATCGTGATAAAAGGTGGAACTAACTTTATGAGCAAGTTAGCCTCAACAAACTACTATATTTGAAAGGCCATGATAGAGAACCTTCTATATTGCAAGGATCTCTTCGATTTTATTGATATAGGCAAAAGTTTGAAGGATCATATTCCTTCAAAACTTAAGAAGACGTTAGATAAAGAATGAGAGAAGATGAAGCAAAAAACTCTTAGTATAATTCAACAATTAACTAATATTAGATATTCAACCATGTGTCATAAGAAACTGATCCTTTTAACCTGTGGAAAAATTTATAGGGATTTTATGAAAGGAAGATTGCCTATAAGAAAACCTTTATGATTAGAAGGCTTATAAACTTGAAGCTGAAAACTAGAAAATTTATGTTAGAGCATTTGAGTAATTTCCAAGACATGATTAACAAGTTTACAACAATGAAGTTCATTCATGACGACAAGCTTCAAGTCTTATTCCTATTGAGTTTACTACCAGATAGATGGGAGACATTGGTGGTGACAATAAGTAATTCAACTCCTGAGGGTGTGCTTTCTTTGAATGTAATGAAAAAAAGTATGCTCAATGAAGAAATCAAAAGAAAAGAGATGAGAGTTGAGAATGTGCAAGCTTCATGGCAAAAAGCAGGGGAAAGAGTAAGAGAAAGGGTCCCAAAGGCCATGACAAGTTTAAAAACTGATCAAAGTCCAAAGGTTACAAAGATGTGAAGACATACCACTATTAAGAAAAGTCAAGACACATTAAAAGGGTTTTGCTACAAATGGAAGAAGGATAAAAAAAAGTAAGGTCATCATAATGATGGAGATGATAGGAATACAACCACAATAACCTTAAGTACAAATTATGATTTGTCCTTAGTTTGTGCGATAAGTGAATTTCTCCATGTTAGTAATTCAGGTTCTGAGTAGATAATTAACACGATGGTTTCACATCATTATGTTCCAAAATTGGAGTGCTTCTTAAACTATAAGAGCGAAGACTTTGGCAAGATTGTCAAGATTATAATGATGTGTAAAGATAGGTAATCAAAGTTCTGCCAAAATTTTTGATATGAGTGATATCTGAGTTTGAAAAAATTTTGGATGCTTATTGACCTTGAAAGATTTAAGCACACTTTTAGAGATAGGAAGGGGAAACTGTTCAAGGGAGCAATAACTATTGCTCATGGAGAGTTATGTTACACATTATACAAAACACACTTAAAGGTGTATGGTAGGAGACAAACATACATAGTTGAATAGAAAACTTTTTCAAATTTGTGATATCAATGTTTGGGGCATATGAGTGAGAAGGGATTAAAGTTGATGGCTGATAAATATCTTATCCCATTTAAGAATACATCACCTCTTAATCCTTGTGATCATTTTTGGCTGAAAAATAGCATAAAATCTTTTTCAAGAGAATATATATAAAGAAGACAGAGAGCTTGGAGCTAATGCATTAAGATGTTTGTGGCCCAATTAAGGAGGGATTAGTAAGAGGTAACAAATAATTTCTTACATTCATTAATGATGCTTTAAGGAAGACTTAGGTGTACATGTTGAAAATAAAGAGTCAAGTATTTGAAACTTTCCAAAAGTTTTCTATCATGGTAGAAAGTAAAGCTGAGAGGAAGATGAAGTGCCTGTGAACACAATAAAGAAGAGTATAATTTCAAGATATTTGAAAAATAATGTACATCGTGTGACATTAGATATGAGAAGACTAAACCTGATACTCCACAATATAATGGTGTCACTGAGAGGATGAATAGAACAATTTTAAAAAGGCATGCTTAGAATGTCCAAGTTGTAGAAGACATTTTAGGGTAAAGTAGTCCGAACTACAGTATATTTGATCAACTAAGCTCCCTTGGTTCCATTAGATTTTGAGATTCCCAAGAGAGTGTAGACAAGTAGAGATCCCACATATCACTATATGAGAATATTTGACTGTAAGATATTTAAACATGCACCAAAGGATCAAAGATAAAAGCTTGACTTAAAGGTGATACCATGCATCTTTGTTGGCAATAATAATGATCAATTTGGCTTTAAACTCTATGACTCAAAGAAGTAAAAAATTGTTAGGAGTCAGAATGTGGTACTCCAAGAGCACAAGAGAGGTACTGATCTTATGAATGAAGATAAAGTTACACACAGTAGCTGATCCTATGGTGTCGTTATTTCTTCTTACTCTTTACCTCTATTGAGCAGTCTGTAGGTGAAAGAGAAGGAGTGTCTGACCAAACACACATTAATGGTGATCAATTATAACCTAGTAATGATGAGATACCCAAGCCACATCTGGAAGTTGAAGATGAAGTTGTTGAAAATAATGAGTAGGGGGAGAAACTAGATCTAACTACTAATGAAATACAACTTCGAGGGTTAATGAGTGAGAAAAGGCCTTTTACTAGATATTTGAGTTTAGAATATCTATCGGTTACTATTAAGGGTGAGTCTAAGAATGTGTAAGAGGTAGCATTTTCTGTAAACAAATATCTCTGGCTTGTAGCTATGATGGAAGAGATGAACTCTCTAAAGAAGAATGATACATATAAGATTGTAAAGCTTCCAATCGGTAAAAAGGCCTTGAAGAACAAGTGGGTATTCAAGATAAAGAAAGAAGGTGACAAGCTGGTGAAGTGTAAGGCAAGACTAGTGGTGAAATGGTTTAGTCAAAAGAAGGGCATTGATTTTGATGAAATCTTCTCACCAATGTTTAAGATGACCTCAATTCAAACAATATTAGATTTGACTTCTTGCTTGGACCTTATACTTGGGCAGTTGGATGTTAAAACTGCCTTTTTGCTTGGAGATTTGAAAGAGACGATATACATAGAACAGTCAAAAGTTTCAAAGCTAATGGCAAGCAAAATCTAGTATGCAAGTTGAAGAAAAGCATATATGGGTTAAAATAATCTCCAAGGCAGTGGCATCGAAAGTTCAATTCTTTTACGATGGATCATGGTTAGCAACAAACTTATCTCGATACTTGTGTGTATTTTAAGGAATTCATAAGTGAGAACTTCTCATTCTTCTTATACATGACGATATGCTAATTGTGGGTTAAGATGTTGGAAGAATCCAAAAATTGAAGGAGAATTTGTCTAAATCTTTTGACATAAAAGATCTAGCACCTGTAAAGTAGATTTTAGGCATGGATATGACTCGGGACGGGAAGAATCAGAAGCTGTTGTTCTCACAACAAAGGAATTTGGAACAGATTTTAGAAGGGTTTAATATGAAGCATACTAAGCTAGTTAGCATGCTACTGGTGACTCACTTCAAGCTAAGTAAACATGCATATGCCTGAACAGAAAAGGAGAAAGATGGCATGTCTTCTGCTTTATACTCATCAGCAGTAGGGTCTTTGATATATGCAATGGTATGTACAAGGCCAAATGTTGTACAATTTGTTAGGTTAGTGAATATATTCTTGTTAAATCTATGAAAGGTTCACTAGGAAGAAATAAAATGGATTTTGAGATACTTGAGAGGTGCTTCAAAGTGGAGTTTGTGTGTTTGGTAGTGGTGAGCCAACTCTAGAAAGTTATATAGATGAAGATATGGCTGGAGATCTTTACTACAGGTAGCAATAGGTCAACTTGTTGTAGGGAGTCGAGGCCTGGCTCGAGGCTTGACTAGGTATTGAATAATAGGCTCGAGATCAAGTCATACCAGGCCAAAGATAGCCCATTTTGAGCCAAATTATTTTTTAAATTAAAATTCAAAATGACTTCATTTTGTTATTACATATTGGGCCTTAGGGTTAGGCCCTATCACCATCTCTAATCTTGATGGAAAAAAATATACTTCAGGTCTTCTATTCAAGTTTGAAGAGGAAGCTTTTTCATAACAATTGAAGTTATAAAAGAGTGTAGCTATATCCACAATTAAAACGGAGCATGTAGCTATAATGGATGCTTGTAAGGAGATGCTCTAGCTAAAGAGGTTCCCTTAAAAGTTGAATGTGAAGTAAGAAGGCCATGTAGAATTTTGTGATAGTTAAAGTGCTATTGACTTGATCTAAAAATACTATGTATCATTTTTGTACAAAGAACATAGATGTCAGATATCATTGGTTGAGGTTAGTGATTAAAGAACAATAATTGATGTTGAAGAAGGTTTATACAGATATGAATGATGTTGATATGTTAACTAAAGCAGTTCCTAAAAACTAATATGAGCTTTTTAGTAAAGTTATTGGGATGTATCCTAAATAGTTGTTGAAGCTTAATGTGTCTTCCTCATATTTACGTCAGAGGGGGAGATTGCTATATGTGTCTAGTCCTGTTTTTGAGACTTTTTACTATTTTTTG
>JANTPM010000009.1:7567102-7579042 GCA_025434745.1 Erythroxylum divaricatum
GATGATGATGATGATGATGATGATGATGATGATAATAATAATAATAATAATAATAATAATAATAATAATAATAATAAAGATAAAACATAAAATCTTTATGTTTTGTGAGGGATGCCACAAACCAACTTTGACTTTACTTATTGTATTTATCGTTGTTCTCCTGAAATGTCTCCATAAAGAGACAAGTTGATTGTGGCTTAACTCCGCCTTTAGAGATGTATAGTCAATAACTCCTTCTATTGCTCCATGCTAAAACAATAAATACTCTAATACTTGCAACATAAAAAGGCAGTAAGTGCAATTGTTGGAAATAATAATTAAATAATTATTAATAGTAATTTAAATAAATAATAACATACTAACAATAATTACTAATTGAATGAATTAATAATTAATTCTTAAAAGGCAAGACTTAAAATGAAAACTAGAAAAGGAAAGGAAAGTGAAAATTGTCTTGTTACAGTAACTCTGTTGAAGGGATCAAACCCTGATAGCCAACAGTTATTACCCAGTTTAACTTGATCGTTCTTTTTTCTGTGTGAAGACTAAAGCACCATTGCTCACCACCTACCCATCAGTTCAGTCTTGTTGATTGTCAGTACTGCTTTAATATGCTCAATAATCAATATGCACTAAAGTCTACAGATTAAAAGGAGAATAAGACAATGCATATTCCAGGAGATGAAGCAGCAATGATCAAAGTAATGGCGAACCCAGTTTGCCTTGCCTTTGCACTACACCCCTGAATACCCTAATAAGAACAAAACACAATCCTAACTAGTTTAGTCTATTCTATGGGTCTCTCTATCCTACAAAAAAAAACTGTGTATCTAGAGAACCAGAATTGCACAGTAGACACAGAACTATAAAATAACAAATAAATAGAAAGTTACTTAATTAATCCTTACTAGTAAAGTAATCACTAGGGGGTTGATGCCAACAAAAAAATGAAAAGTAGTGTCACCAAAGACATGTAGTGGAAAGTTTAAAGGAGAAAAAGTGCAGGTTATAAAACACAACAAAAATATCCAACCTAGAGAAATCCTGCCAGAGTATGGATTTAAATTGTCGTAAGCTATAACTCTGGTAGCAACATTTCAATTAGTGTTGTTTTATGTCCTATAGCCAATTGGTTTATGTTTTATAGTCAATTGGTTTAGATGTATTTGATAAATCAATGATAAATCCTTCGTGTCCTAAAAATGCACAGATGCCTTTGATATTATTCGATGGTGGAAGTTTCTCAATGACCTTCGTTTTGACACTCTATCCACTTCTATACCTTAGCATGTTATCTTATATCCCAAAACTATACCCTCGTGTACCCTAAAATGGCATTTCTCTTAGTTTAAACCTACATGTTATTCATCACTTTTTTGGAAAAAATCCATTCAAACTTGCTAAACAATGATCAAAATAGTCTCTAAAGACTAAAAAATCATCCACAAATAATTTCAAAATGTCCTCAATCATATCTGTAAAAATAGACATCATACACCTTTAAAAATTTGTTGGTGTATTACAAAGACCAAACAGGATCCGTCTATAGACAAATATTCCATAGGACATATGAAAGTGGTCTTCTCTTGGTTTTCTAAATAGATAAAAATTTGATTGCATCCTGAGTATCTATCAAGGAAACAATAAAATGCGTGGCCAACTATCCTTTCAATCATTTCATCCAGAATGATAAAGGAAAATGATCCTTCTTAGTCTTCATGTTAAGCTTCTTGTAATCAATGCAAACCCTCCAAATTGGGACTATCAAAGAGAGATCAACTCACCTTTTTCACTCTCCATCACTATTATGGCTCCTTTTCTTTTTACCCATTGTAGTGGACTAACCTATTCACTATCCAAAATAGGGTAAAAAAATACCCACATCCAATGGCTTCACTAATTCTTTCTTAATCACTTCTTTCGTGTGAGCATTTAACCTTCTTTGTCTTTTCCTCACCCTTTTACTTCATTTTTTAAGGTTAACCTTATGCATCACCACATTATGACTTATGCCTCTTCCAAATGGCTCTCATCCTCTTCCTAATGGTCTCTTCTAATCTCTTTTTTTTTTATTCCCCATCTAGTTGGTTTGAAATTATGATGGGTAAAGTGTGACCCTCGACTAGAAAGTTACACCTAAGATGTGTAGGTAAAGGCTTTAACTCAAGAGTGGGTGGTTTCTTATTGGAGGGTGGCACAGTTGCTTCCATTCTCATTAAGATATCTTGCTTCAATTTATCACGCAACTCCTCATTTTTTAGTTCTTCTTTGTATAAGAGTTGCTTTCCTTTGAAGTCTTTAATACTTTATTCAAATTAAATTTAACATGCTCATCACAAATCTGAAGAATAAATTTCCCTTCTTGGACATCTATCAATGCTTCTTTTTTTTGTTCATGAATGGACTATCAAGAACTAGTGGAGAATTCTTATCCTCTTCAAATTCTAACACTACAAATTCTACTAGAATGATGAACTTATCCACTTTGGTATCACATCCTCAACCACTACAAATAGTTTCTTTATAGATTGATCCACCAATTGTATGAGCATAGAAGCCAACTTCACATCTCCTCATATTCTTAGGTTAGGATTCTTTTTTGGTTTTGGGAAGGGATTGCCTCCAGGGCAATCTTATGGCTTGTACATAACTACTTTTGATTTATTTAAATTTCTGATTTACCAAAAAAAATGATATAAGGTATAGTAAAACTCCTTGTCTTTTTTAATTTTGAAGGCACATGGCTAGTAATTATAGAGTTGCAGCGTTTAGTCAAGGAGACCATTTGATTGTCCTCCCAAAGCCGCTTCTTTGATAGTATATCCTTTAGAAACTTTGCATACTTAGGCACATTTTCCAAAGCTTCCATAAAAGACAAGTTGATTTGCAATTTCTTTAACTTCACGAAAATTTCAAATTGCACATCTATTTGATTCTTCTATAAGCTCTGTGGAGATGGGATCTTTGGTGTATATGGAGGGGGAGGGATATATGGAGTTCCCTCTCTCTTATGTTCCGTTTTGTCCTCTTCTCTTAGTCTTCTCCTTGGTGGGATTCAAAATTCTTCTCAATTGGTTCTTACAACTCTTTCCCACTTCAAAGTGTGATGGCTTTTAGTTACTCCCTTGGATTAGACTCTGTGTTGCTTAGGAGACTTCCCACACTTCTTGTAAAGAATGTATTGACTAATTGGCCTCCTTAAATCTCCAAATTATGGATGAAAGATGCATAATTCTTTACAATTTGATCAAACTTGGCTTCCATCCTCCTTTAGCTCTCATCTTCTCTTTAATTTGGAATTTATTACATCCATCAACTTGTCTATCATTGATTATAATGAACCAAGCCTATATTTCAGTAGGTCGTAAGCTTGAATAGGGTTATTACCACTCCGACCATATTGTGCTCCTATATAGTTGTGCTGCTCCATATTGTTATTTTTCACTAAAAAGCAATCAACTGAGATATGACTTTCTTCTCCACACAATTTACATCTGTGTTAAATTTCCTTGAGTGGGTTAAAAGAAGTGACTTTCATCTAATTCAATTGCTTGACTAAGTTTTACTACTTCAGTTTATAATGTTGTCATTGAATTCATAGTAAGCACTTCTTTCTAATCTATAAAGATTGTTTATTGTGTACTCCTCTTTGACATTTATAGACAGTTGTTATTTTCCATCTCTTCCATTAAATCATATGCAGCATTAACTATTTTCCTCATTAGCGAACCATCATCTCTTACATCCATGGTACCTTATATTGATAGATTCACACCATTGTAAAAGGTTTGCAAAAGGAACTCTTTGGGCAAGTTATAATATGGACAACTCCTTTATAACTCTTTGAATCTATTATATGCTTCATATAGTGACTCCTTTTTGCTTTGCTAGAAAATGGTTATCTCCTTTAGGGTCTTAGTGGTCTTTGTTAAGGGGAAATATTTAGCCAAAAAGGATTGCACTAGGTGCTCTTTTATTATGAGGTTCTTTGGGTTAAGAGAATTCAACCATGCCTTAGATCGATCTTTAAGTATGACTGGAAATAACCTCATCTTGGTTATATCCTTTGCTAACCCATTGTATCAAAATGTGTCATAAATCTCTAAAAATTTGGCTACATAAGAAATAGAATCCTCATTAGCTAGTCCATAAACTGGATAATAGTTTGCAATATATTTAGTAATGTCAGTTTAATTATGAAAGTGTTGGTCTACATTGGTGGTCTTATAATTCGTTGTTGGTAAGCATTAAACCCTACCCTTATGAGTTCCATAAAGTTTTCTTCACTATTCTTTATAATTCCTTTCCTCAAACATTGTTCCCTCTATTTCTTTTTAACATCTCACTTTTCGAATCTCCCTCTCTTGTTTTGTAATGTTGAAAACTTATATGTCTATTAGTTTGCTTAAAATTCTTATAAATCTTGTGTTTATGCACCCATATTCACATAAGAATAATTTTCAAATCATTAAATCAAGGTAACTCGAACTGCATTAGATGTTATAAAACAATCCATGACATCGACACTAAAAAATTTATTTGTTGCAAGTATACATATTGGATCTTACAACATGAAAATTATCATCCCGTGAGGACTGTAGTAGCCACCCAATAATTCTTGTAAACTTTGTTTAAGGTAATAATAAGATAAATCACTAAAATTTAAGCTAAAAATAAATAATTAATAATTAAACAATGTAATAAATAGTAGTCATTTGGTTGATTGACCAATGATGAAAACTAGGATACTTCTATACTTATTTGTTTTCACTTCACCTTCTTAATTTAATCTACTTGATACATCGAATAATTATGATTACCCTCTCTTGAGATCTAATCAATAATCCCAATAAAAATAGATAGAAATTTAATTATGACTTTTTGAACTCTTAAAAATCTTCCTAACTATAAAGTTAGACTTAAAGAAATCATAATGGTAACTAATAAATAGTTAAGAACTTTCTTGAATTGCTATTAGCTAGATGTTTATAGTTCTATTGGGGTACTAGCTCTCACTATTCAACATAACACAAATAATCCAATCTAATCTCTCAATTCAAATTGAATATAAAGCAATAAGCATCACAAACATATTTTATTAAATAAAAAATGTGCAGTTTAGTAAATAAATTGAGAGTAATTCCTAAAGAGGAACAATCTGTAGATGTAACTATATATCCCAATTAAGTCATTATTAACATTCAACAATAAGAAGGAAATTAAAAAAAGGAGACTAGAGAATGGAAACTAGATGTCTCTCTTTGTTACCTTGAGATGGAATTCAGTAGGTTTTGTTCTTCAATATGTGCTCTTTTTGATCTCCTCTTTGGAGTTTCCCAACCTTTTTTTGTACTTTTATAATCTTAAGCCTTCTAGTCTTTTAAGGGTTTTTATGTGTTTTTGTTCCAAAAATTGCTCCAAATCATCAACAGCATAAACAAATCCTGACTTGGAAAAGCTTTTTTCATGATTGTGCATTGGCTTTCTCCATCTCTCCATTAGAGACCCCACCAACCTATTGTTTCTTCATACACAATTGTTCCATATGTTGTTCTCCAACTCCTTCTTCATCTTTTATTCCATTTTTATTGTCTCCACTCATCATCAAACATATAAAAAAACTCCTAAAACATATAATAAAGATTAATTATTGCCCTAAACAACAATCAATCAAACAAAATGCATAAAAACACTAACAAAAACACAAATCTAAGCCCTATACCTATAATTATCATCTAGGAAAACACTAAAAAACATACTTTAACATGTGAAACACACATTACAATTCACATATATCACTAGCCTCAAGATTGAAATTAGCTCTCAAAACCATCATTGATCCTAACCAAGGAGCTTTCCTATAAGGCAAATCAATAGAAGACAAAATTCTTATGGCACAAGAGTTGTTCAGGAACTATAATAGGAAATCTTCTAATAAGATTTGTACCTTGAAAATTAATTTTAATATAGCTTTCAATTTAGTATATTGGAAATTCATACTTGAAAGCCTTGAAGCATTTGGATTTCCATTAGTTTTCGACGATTGGATAAAGTAAAATGTCACAAAAAGTTCCTTTACCATTTTAATGAATAAAGAGACTACATAAATTATTAAGGGAGCTAAGGGGTTGAGCAAAACCCTCTATTACCATACTTGTTCACCTTGTGCATTAAATTTCTTATAAGATTGACAATATACACAAAAGGATCAACAACTAGACCAATAGACAACTCTCATACATTGGAATATTGTCATCCTATTGACTTTATGCAATATGAATCTTATAATTATAATCTCATTACAATTTCATTTTCAATGTAAAATTATCCCATTGACTTTATCATATATATCTAAATATATACAAGATAAAGAACGCCTTTAGATAATTTTTCATTAAATTAAAAAAAAAAACAAAGCAATTGGTTGTAAGGTATAAACCAATAACCTCCCACTTGAACTAAGACAATCATTTAAGTATCTCATACCATATCACCTTATGATGATTATTCTACTACTAAGACAGTGGCTAGATAAGAGAATTCTACAAGATTCTATAAAGTTAGCACTTACTTAAATCTTACAACTTCTATCTTAATTATCATTATAATTAGAAAAATTGTCTAAATATAAACTTAGATCTTTGATGAGAATTTCACTCCTTTACATGCCCAATGGCTCTAATGTTCCATAGTTCATTACCATCTTGAACAATGCAAGGAGCTACATCAAGTTCACTAGAGAACTTATTGATCCAATTATTCACTTCCACTAAATGAAAAACGTATTATGGCTTAATTAGTAATCATTGCAACATTGCAACCTTCCCAATCTTAAATGATATTATACTAAGTAAATAAAATTTAATTAGGATTTACTTCTAAAGTTATATCTCTATCATCTTGAACTCAAATATCAACTCATACATAAAGTAATGGATATCTTTAATAATACACAAGTATCTGATATCTCAAATACTAAATATCTTTAATACATTACCTTTTTCATATCTAACAAGAGTTGTTCTTGGACAATTATATTTTCAACAATTAAAAGTCAGAATTGTTGTTCTCTATGAGAAACATATCTCCACATAATCCTACTGTAAAGGACAACTATAATCCCTCTAAACTTCTTGTAGACATAATAAATTCACAATCATCTCCAAATCAAACTTTTTGAATTTATCATGAAAGTGAATCTTTCAATGTCGTGTAGCTTTTCAACTATACATCAAATGCATCAATAAAGGCACTATGTTCCAATTAGATACATTGTCATAAGATTTGAACCTTTCAATTTTCCTCTTACTCCCACTACTTAACTTGAGAACCATTCTTTTATAAGTATACATTGAAACAAACAATTTGTTCAATAGATCTGTAAGATTATATCCAACCTTTTAGATATCTCATAACCTTTTATTATCTAATTTAGTTCTACACTTAATAGATAATTTATGCTTCAACTAAGTGTTATATCCTTAAATCAATAACTTTCACTCTTTCAAAGGCTTAGGATTTCATGAAATCTTGCTAATTTGATTCAATTAGAACTATAGAAGGTATGTCATTATATTAGGTATAACTATAAAAGAAATAATATTGCATCATACAATATCTCATATTGTATTTTTATCCTTTACATAATAAGTCCATACTCTTCTAAATTTATTTGTGAAGGTATTCACTAGAGAATCTTATTCCTTATAGATAACCAAAAATTTAAAACTCACCATAACAATCTCATTAAAGTGTTTCATCATTCTCAATGCTTAATTTCTATGTAGATTTAAACAATTTGAACTTTTCAAAATATTAAATCATTATTTCATTTAATAAATATGACTATATCTTATAAATTCATTAGTAATATAATGAAATACAAGTATTATCCTATATGAATTGTTATTCTGTCCAATACATCACATGTATAAGTTTAACAATTCAATACCATCATTATCCTTTCACGAAAGGTTGATTTGGTTATTTTTCAACTAGACAAGTTTCACAATTTTCATACGATTCGTAATCATAAGGATACATATATCCTTATATGTAACTTTATGATTATCATTATGTTGATTTAACTAATATGGCACAAAAGGATAGACTCGATTACCCAATTTTGTGGTCTTGATATTTATGTCAAGTATAAGTCTCTTTTGATCCAACACATACAAACTATTTATATAAAATTGGATAAAGTACTTTTACTTAATAATATATTTCTTATCATTCTTTGAACATTATAATAATGTTAAATCAAAATTCAGTATCAAATACACATAAGCATGAATTAGAAATACATATGATCTCTATCATATCAAGTATAGGCAAGATAAGTTATGCAATCATTTTTCTTCTTATGACAACTATTATCATACTATATTAAGCCCTTTAATTGATGTTCATGTTTATGCTTATAGTAGGCTAAATTAAGTAGACAATTCCAGTAAGATACTATACCTTTCAGCTATACTCTACGCAACCTTTTTCATCTTGTTATCATGATGTTGACACATATCTTACATGTTGTCGTCAAAGTTTATATGGCATTAGTCAAGTCAAAATTTCAATACATTTTTTGTTTATAACATATATCTTAAAACTTTAATTTCAAATCCTCAACAAAGATTAAAGGCGAAATAAAATAATAGGCATACATTCTTTTATTTAACTTTTGAGAACTCTTCTCAAATATAACCTTTATCCATGAAATTTAGTTCACTAACTTAGTATGAACTAGAATAAATAAGGTGAGTTTCACTTAGGACAAAATAAATGTACAAAAACAAGCAATCAATTAGAAGTCAAGACAACCAAATGAGATTAGGACTTTAATCATATATTTGGTTACTTCCACTATTTTATTCGAAATAAGAGCCCTCACTACTATTCAGAAAGATTACTCTAATCTTTCCAGTGGGTTAGGATCCCATTCAAGTATAGTTGATCTTGAGTTTGCTCAACAAACCAACTAAATTTATATTAGGTAAATAACAAATTTATCAATCACATCTCACGTGACTCCTAGATCCATTAGGTGTCAACTATTGCTAAAATATATCTTATATATCATTCCTAATCCTGCCTCTAAATTCATGTGATCATGAGTTTACTCATCCAAATCACACAAATTTTGTTAAGTAGAACCTACTATCATAAGATTAAATATGTTTAGGTTAAAGCAGCCTTGAGTTTGCTCAACAAGTCTACAATAAACAAAACTCTGATTTATTCTTATAACAATAAAAGGCAACAATCATGTTCTCAACGTGTACTTAATATTTTAACAAGGGATTTTAATTTCATTCATCTCATTAATCAAAAAATTGCATGAAAAATAGCACATATATAAAACATAAAATTTAACATGCATCCAATATATAGATCAACCATATAAATAAAACATGCAACTTATACACTCATAATCAAATTATATCCATAAAACATCATGCTTCGTTTGATTATACTTATTGATCTTCATAATCTAAAATAATATTTCAAGTCCTTAGAAAATTTAAATTAGATTGAACTCTATGATTCCTAAATGAATTAAATTCCTATTCTAAAAAGAAATTTAATTTGATTTGAAAATAATTTTCAAATCCAATTGGAAACTATTTCCAATTATCTTCTCCTTTAATCAAATTTAATTGAAAACAAATTTCAATAAATTATTCTACTTATTTATTATAATTGAGAAAATTCCTTTTCAAAGTTATACAAGTAACATATTATAATCCAATTAGAAAACTATTTCTAATTCCATTAGAAAATATTTTTCCTTGACCAGAAAATTGAATAATATTTTTCTAAACAAATTAAATCATAAATTTAATTTATGTAAGTTAAAATTGAAATAAATAAATTTAATTAAGAAACATCTTTCTTAATTAGTTAAGAAAATACTTTTCTTAATTTTAAGGAGTCTAATTAATTAATATCAATCTAATTGAAACCAATTGATTCTAATTTTAGAAGCCACTTTTCTAAAATAAATTAGGAATCAAAATAATTATTAATCTTAATCAAATTAAGAAAAATAATTACCTTAATTTTGAAATTTATTTTTGAATTTAAAACTCTTTTAAATTATAAAAAGATAATGAATTATTCTAGAATTAGGTTACTCATAATCTAATAGCCAAACAAGCTTAAACAAGCAACTCATATTCAAAGTCTAGAATAGCTTTATCATCATTTCCAAACACTCCTTATTTGAACTCTTGGAATAACTCTATCATTGTAAGCAAATACGTCTATCTTCTTCACCATAGAAAACCATAAACTCAAAGAAGTTAAACCCTAGTCACCACTTTTTCAAGCTACCAGCACCGTCGCCGGAGGCCACCACCAGCAACCCCATCCCATTGCCAACAGCTCCAACCCTTACAAAAATCTTTGTTGTCGTCCACGTTTGTGACATTTTCTTCTTTGCATCGTCGGCCAAACATCATAGCCAATTCTCTCCTCGTTAGAATCTTCTAGTCATTAGCAATCATGCCAATAAGAGTCTAGCATTGACGCCACAATTAGTTGATTTTTCCAAAAATAATCACATCAATAGCAACTCAACATTTTCCATTTTTTCAATGCCACAATCATCAAATGCATACAACACCCCATTAAGCCTTCTCCAAGACTCAAGCAAAATCCAAATACAAGACCAATACTCAGTAGTCGCACATGAAGCATGTTTATAGGTTTTGAAAATCCATGTTATGACAATTGGTTTAATGCTCAATTAAAAAAAACATAACAAGTAGAGAAGGATTTAACTATGAGGTTTTGTGTTTTCCAGAACTTGGGTTTCTAACTTTCTAACTTTATATTTTATGAATGCACAAACACAAAGACAACTCCAAAACGCAGACAAAACCCAATACCCAATCAAAACCATAAATCAAACCAAATTATGTTTTCAAATCAAGGAGAAAAGGACTCCACTATGGAGGTAGTGTTTCCAGACTTCGGTTAAGGAATTTCAAACCCAAGTCTTACTTTCAATAGAACAAAAGAGATATTAGTCTTGATTCTTTAAAGATGATGAATTTAGACTCTACCTACTCACATAGGATCCAATCTTCTCCCAACCATTAGCCGTAGGCTTATTCACCAACACAAAGTGCAACTGTCAAGCCTTCTCCAAGACTTAAAACAACCAGTCAGAAAACCAGTTGCCTAATAGCTGCCAAAAATAACCAAATACGCAAAAGGGCAGTTTTTCCAGAGTGTAAATATCAACAAAACCAACACCCATCCGGTTTCTCCACGTTATGGGTTTTCAGTTGAACTTTTCATGTACAACCACAAAACGCAAAAACAAATATTATTTCCAGAAAACAAAAACACAATGATGTAAAAACCGGACCGGACCGGCCGGTCGGAACGAAAATCGTCTGAACTGGCGATGTGTCCGGTTTGGTTATTGTTATTAACCCTGGAATATAAAAACCGGCCAGTTATCAGAGAACCGGACGGTTTATCCAAGAACCAATTATTTTATAACCGGTTGAAAACTTAAAATGTCAAAGCTCAAAAGATTGAAACCTAAACATTTCTCGATCGTCTTCTCTTTCGCCCTTCACAGAATGCCTCCATCGCGCCTCCCTCTCTTCTCAGATGCTGGGTACTTACCGGAGGAGCTCGGTTGCTTTTAGATCTGGCCTTGTTTCAGATCTGGCCTTGTCTTTGAGAAGATCCAAGTAGCATTTTGTTTTCTATCTTCTCTCTTATCTCTTCTCTCTTCTCTTTTCTCATATGCCGCCATCTCTCTTCTCAGATGCCTCCAAAATTGGCTTTATTTTTTCCATCTTCTCTAGATCTGGCTGTCATCTTTCATCTTTCGTGCATGGTGTTCATCGATTAGATCGATGCGGTAGGCGGAGAGGGGCTGGATACTGGATAAGCCCGATGTTGCTGGTAGAGTGAAGACAC
>JANTPM010000009.1:7581647-7592319 GCA_025434745.1 Erythroxylum divaricatum
CGATCTAATCATTTGTTGCTGGTTTCATCATTTCACCTGTAAGATAGTCAATTTTGTTTCATGCTCCAATGCGCATTTCCATCAATTGTGATCATAAAGGAAAATTTGTTTCATCAAGAACAACACTGGTGGGAAAAACGACGTAATCTTGTTGAACTATGATTGATGGTGGTGGATTATACGTTGTGGTTGGAATGATGGAACTTGGATTTATGGTTGTTGGTATGGAGCTTTGAGCTTCCATTCCGATTCAAAGAAAAAGAAATAATGGTTCAATACGGGTTTCAATTTGGTTTTGATTTGTTTGTGGATCAGAACCAAGTCTCTGATACCATAATGAATTGAGTTCTCTAGTATTTCTTTTCACTTCACACGTTACATATCTATATACAAGACTAATGTTTCAGTTAACTCTAATTATTTTCAATAATTATGGATCCCTACCATTCTGGCTTACTCTAATTATGAAATTTGACTCCTAAAATTATGCCAACACAATGATATGACACAATCATGCCAACAATTATTAGTTCCTACAGCTTTACTTAAATAATCAAAAGTAATTTTTGAGAGGTTCTCTTGAGAAGTAACCATTCTACCACCCAAGGTAATCATATTATGATTTTTCCGTGAACAACTTTATGAAGAAAGGTTGTATTTCTTGCGAGACAATTATTGAATCGAGTGATTTTGGCGTACCTATATTCATGATCGTTTTGTAAGATTTTGATGTTCTTGATACAAATTTATTTCCTCTCTTCTTCTTTTTTATCTCTTTTCAGGTTTCTCCGACGGTTAAGATAACCTTTCATAAGTTTCTAAAACTTATATACACTTTAACCCACCGTCATGTTGGTTCATATTGAAAGAGAGAGGGAAAGAGTTTTTGACCCATTTAAGATTCCTTTATTTAATACCTAATAACCATCATCTTAGATGTTGTTCATGAGACTCAAATTATAAATCACATGGGTCATTAAATATTCTAACATTTCTATCATCATTCATTAACCATTGTACCTTTGATATTTTCCTACAAAATGAATTAAGGAGCTTTCAGTAACTTTGTGTGACTACTTAAAAGCCTCTCTCTTTACATTTGAAGGGACTGATTGGTGGGATCATCGGATAAGGGCTGTTGAATGCTTTAGAGCTTGTCAAAGGAATTTTTCACAAAGTCGTATTGCTTTTGTATCTGAAATTATTTATTATCTTGAGTTCTTGCTTAATTCTTTTCAATATAGATGAAAGAAGCAGAACCCTCAACCTCTAGCGATAAACCTTTCCTTAAGCCTCCTCGAACCCTTCGTCCAAAACCAAATAATTTTTAAACTTGAAAGTAAAGTGATGTTGTATCCCTAAATCCAAAATTTGGATATATATGGATGAGTGGTCTAAAAAGTATAGATTCCAAAAATTACCTTATAATTAGGGAAGGAGGAAAGTCAGCTAGAATTCGCAATAACACTATCTAGTTTCTTCCTTAGAAAACAATCATTTTGATGTTTGTTACTCCAAGTATATTGGTTGCCTTCCTACACAAGATTTGTTATTTCGATGTTTAAAGTGCATTTATCCAGGTAATTTGTATAGTTTCTTAGATAAACATTCCTTTCAGCTTCTCAAATGCTTAGGACAGAGTTGAAATCGCACGTTAAAAGCCAAAGGGTCTTAAGACCTTTATAGAGGTCTTACAATTTATTCTTTAATATAACTCTTTGAAAGAAAAAAAATTAGAAGCATAAATAAAGAAACCACATATGGTAAACCTAGACTATAAAATAATTAACTCATAGTGAATTAATTGACAAGTTAAAAAAGAGCTTCTCACCTTTTATTTTTTAGGATCATTGGCAACCACAAATCTTCCATAGTGATGAGCTATATGATTAGAGGGCATGCCATCCTTCTTTTGAAAATAACAACTGATCCATAATTTTTTCACTTATTTTGGTTTCCAAAACACCTGACAAGAAGGGTTTTATTAACTAAATATGATCTCTAAGTAATGATTGTTTGGAGAAGATGTTATGCCCTCTAACATTCCATCATAGAAAAATCATTTGTTTGAAGGTTTAGGTCAAGAACCTCAATCCTTTCTATCAGTCTTCCTTTTAGCTATTAAACTGAATTTTCGGTTATTCTGACCAATTATTTTATTGAATACATTGTGTTTAATGAGCTTAGCAGGTACTTAAGTTTCAGAGACAAGGGTATTGTGTAGGAGCTATCATTATGCTCCTAACTAGGACATTTTTTTCATTAGATCAGAAATAGAAGTTACCTGTATGTTTATCCCCTGTTTCATTTAGATATCTTTAATCCTCACCCTATAAACTGGAGAGTAGTGTGACTGAATCCCTTCCAACTTACCATTAGAGATTTTCTCCACCATGGTTTCTATCACTTTAGGTTCAATTGTAGCAATTCCAAAATTTATGATTTGAGCAGCCTCCTTGCCATTGCCTACTAGTTTCTCATACTCATCATTCCTCAATTTCTTCCTTATATCTCCCCAAACTTGCCTTATATTAGGAGATCGAGGCCTTTATTGGTACAAGACGATAATGGTGTCTTCATATATTTCTTCGTTTTTATTCAATAGCATGAGAAGAATGACTTGAGGGAGGGTCTAGTCAAATTCATCCAAAACACAAATCCTTGTATAGTTTATCCTCTTAAGATTAGTTATGGCTTCATCCATAACTATTGGTTTATGAATGAAGCTCGCTATGTAGCTTAGACACTCTGTACTCTGTAGTCAGTATTTTAGTGGAGTTTTAACATGTTCACCTAAATTAGAATTTTATTGCTTTAAAGTTCAGAAGAGACTAGACTTGGTTGTCATTTTTAGATAAAGATTAGTCTATCATTGAAGTGTCATGACCCATTGTCTACCATCGTTTGAGCTTCAGTTTGAGAACTTAACTTAAAGCTCAAATAATTATTTTTCAATATAAGAACATCAAGTAAACCATAGGAATTCTAGATTCTGCACGCCTATGCTTTAAGAGGAGGATAGACAACCTTTCTCTTAAAAGGAAAAAAACCAATATATGAAGATCTCTATTTGGCTACTATGTCCTTAAGCACATTCATCGGCATGCTTACCACCAACTAACCCTCTTTTAAGGCTAAAGGAAGTATTGAAGCAAAGGAGCTCCAGTTGAGTCATTTAGAACTTGACATTGAGTTACCCTAGGAAGGAGCTTAAGGAGAGTAGGTTTTGATGGTGAGGAAGAAGATGAGGAGGAGGTAGTGTCTTTAATCAAGAGGGGGTAGGAGAGTTTGTAAATGGTTAGGAAGGCTTAGACAGAAAGGAGGAAAGGAAGAAGGGTCTTGGGGGAAGAAGGCCAAATCGGAGAAAGCATACCCAAAGTAGCAAAAAGATAAATGAGAACGGGGGTATAATTTAAAGAAATGTTACTCAAAATGTTAAAAAACACAATTAGGGAGGAGAGGACACACGAGAGATGTTAGACTAGTTTATGTCCCATGTAACTTATTGTATTGAGTCCTATGAAGCGCACCCAAGATAATGGTTATTGGGTATTACTGACTGGGTCTCAATGGGTCATAGACCCTTTTCCTCTCCCTTCTACTTACCAAAGGACATGTCCATTGGAGATGCTATATAAGTTGTCACAAATTATTTCATCATAACGATTTCTAAAATTATTCTAAACCATTGAGGAATTCTCTGAAGGAAGAAGACGAGAGGAAATAAATCAGCATCTTGCAAAAACGACAAACAATTATGGATACGAGTACATATAACGAATCGATCCTCTAATTGTTTTACATAACTAATGTATTATAACATTCTATTCCAGGGTGAAACAGAATTAGCATAAATCTGGCTTAGAAAGTACCATCCTAAGGACAAATCAGAAAGTGGTAGGATAAGCATAATGAGATTCGCCCTGCAAATCCTGTTTTCTTACTTTAGCTGCCAGAGCATGGTTTTAAATTGCCGTAAACTATAATTGTGGCAGCAACATTGCGGTTTGATCCAAACCATTATCGTGATTTATCGTAATTTGTTGCGATCGCAATATAACTCAGCAGTCCGCAATTTAAAATCTTCTACAAGAGTGATGTTTAAAGGCTTAGTTTGGCAAAGAAAGTTGCTGATGACCGCCAAAATGTACATGGTTCAACGATGGTATAGTAATTCAATTTATTATTATGTGAAACAGATAATCTATCATAAAGATTTGCATTAAACAATCCATAACCAAGTAAATGTTGAAAAGGAGGAGATTTCCTTTATAGAGTAGATCATTGGACGAACACCTAATATTTCAATGTGGGTGTCTGGTGATAAATGACTCGAATCCCAACTGAGTTAAAGGCGTTGTCAGGCATTAACCCACTAACCTCCTGTTTGTTTGATAACGACCAAAACACAAGATAACTAAAGCCCTTATTGGTCCCAATTGACTTAATGATTCACAGGCTAATCATTTATCTCAATGAAACCAACACTGATTTAACACAGATAAGCAACAAATATGCTATATGGTGGTAACCAACCAAATCAATCATGAAGGGTCAGTAGTGGCAGCACCTTATCACTTGCGCACATACTGCTGTAAGTGGGAAGGCCTGCACTGATTGAGCTTCAGTTGAACTACAAAGCAAAGCATGAGCATGCTGTACAGTCTGTTACTCTTGCTGTTCCTGTGCACCATTGTTGCGGATCGTGCAGGACATTTTTGCAATGAAGACACTGAAATAAGTAGCAATAGCCAGATATCAGCAAACATCGATATAGGCTGTTGACATTACTGGTTTAAGTAACTGCATCTATTTAGCTCATATTGTAAAGGTACAGATAAAATCTATGGCCTATCGTAGTGCAGAGGAGATGTAAGCAGCAAAGAGTGATTGAATTGTCCCATCAGGATTGATGCTCGGATTTGATTTCACTACTGCTTTATGAGATACGACAACATAAATTTTATTCGAAAGTCGACACTGTCTATATGTATATTTCAATGTCCAGGACAGATCTCGAAGATTTTCATGAAGAACTAGGGAATCTAAAGAATCAGATAAGAGCAGAAGCTGTCACGGCTGCTGGGAATTCCACGGGAATTAAATTATTTTTAATTTCTAAAAAGATATTTTTAATAAAATAATTTAAAATAAGCATTAGGAAATTAAAACTTTAGTCAGGAATCTTGGAAAAAAGACATTTCTCTGACTAAATTATCAATCACAACTGTGCAGTATTCACATAATTAAAAATTCAAATTATTAAGAAGCATTAACAAGATAGTTAACTCTTTCACTATAGCTCCCCTTTCTATAAAAAAGAATAAGGTTTCTTTTTAAGTTTAATTAAAATTAAATTTTAAACTATAATTGAAGTTTAGTTCTAATCATAATTATAAGGTATTATTAATAAAATTAAATATCTTATATTTCATTCTTAAAATTGCTTAGACTTTATATCTAGGTCTAACTTAATCTTAATTAATTTGCTCTGATTCGTCAGTTTTCTAAAATATTGATAATGATTATAAATTAAAATTAAAATTTTATAAATTAAAAATTTTTAATTTATTATTAATTCTCCAATTAAACAATTTATAATCATATATAAAGAAAGACCACCTAAATATTAGAAATGTCAAAGTGGTTTAATTTAACCTATTTATGCATGGGTATAACATATAAATTAATCATTTCATTTTTAAATATTCTAATTGGACATAATCCCTACTCTATTTGAATTGAACCATGTTTATTCTTGTTAATTACTAATTGATTTTTATTGAGACTTAAAAATAAAAATTTCAAATTTCAATTTACTCTAATTGAAATTTTCACAAATCATTATTAATAAAAAATAACATAATATTCTCCTTAATTATTTTAGGATGACAAATCTTTTTTTCTTTGACTTTCTTAATTATATCTATACAATTCATACAATATCCAAATACTACTAAGTGAGCTACATAGGATAGGTCATAAGTAATATCAAAACGTAGTAATTCTCATGTAAAATGCTTTAATAATCTCAAATCTAAGGATCAAATATATAATTATCATAATAATGATATTTATAGGCAAACAAGTAATATTTCGTTTAGAATCTTCATAATCGGACTAGTTCAATGAAGTTAATAAGAACTCACACATTTGTTTAAATTTCTCTATACTTTAATTTATAAGATCTGTTATTTACTCTGAAAGAAAGAAACATAAGATATGCTAATTTTATCATTCCATCAATTTCACATCTTAATGAAACTATAGTTAGTAACAAATTAGGAATAATACCTACATGCAACTTGGATCTCATAATTATGACCTCAATGTAATTTTAATTATACAGTAATTATCTTAAAATTGCAACCAACTAATAAACTATAAAGACATAAACTAACAATCTTTTATTTGCCCTAAAGTTAGTCGCTTATGTATTGAATATTTTTTATATACATATGTTTATCATTTCTCTTTTGAGAAAACAACTTAATGAGAGAATATATAAGATCCTTTTCAATAGGCATTCACTATATCTTTTCGCTCCATCTCCTTAATTAAGTAAAACCTCCTGAGTATATGTGTAGAGTATTGACGAGACCTCGGTTCCTTTTGTCTATACAGTAGTGTTGTTGCTGTGATAGTTAATTTTGTTAATGATAGGAACCAATCCTAGTTTAGTAATGAATTTCGTATTCCAAATAACTTCCTTTGTCACCTTAAACATTAAAATATACTCTACTTCCGTTGTAAAATCAACAATGATTGGTTTTTTAGATTTCTTCTAACTTATTACACCATCATTGGAGTGCGTAGATTGTGATATGCTATCATTGTGATCAACCTGAAAACTAATATCTAAATAATCTTAAACTCTTAATTCAACAGTTCCATTGATCAAGAAAACATCTTTAGTTCTTCTCAAGTACTTTAATATATTTTTCAAAATTTTTCAACAACCACCTTTAAGATTAGTTTAAAATATGCTTGTTATGCTCAAAGTATAAGAAACATTTGATCTTGTACCTAGCATCATATACATGATTGATCTAATAGCTAATCCATATAGAATATAATCTATTTTATCACTCTCTTCCTATATTGTTAGACACATAATTTTTGAAAGAAAAATCCCATGTGATTTATGTAGGAATTACCCATTGGAATTCTTTATGATAAACCTCTTTAGCATTTTGTATAATACTCCACTCCCATCTGACACATGCACGTGCGCCTTACAATCACGTGCACATGGCTGACAGAAGTGACGTGTTAACTATCTCACCTTCAATTTACTCCATGGCATCATAAGTAAAATGAAAAATAACACATTATCTAAAGTCAAAAATTTCCTCATTTCATTTCATAAACCATAATTTACATTGTAGCATTAGATCCATCATTCATATGTATACATTGTCAGCCTATCAAAGCTCACAGTTTAGTTTACAAAGTATGCTACATAAATGAGTAAATAAACGAAAAATGAAAAAATAATCCTCAGTCCCCAGCTGGCCAACCTTTGAGACATAACTTGTATCAAAATGCAGTCTTAGTAACCAAGTCGTCGCTCTCTCTCAAACCTGAAATTGTCAACGTTGCAATTTTGGTGAGTTTTTCGAACTTAGTAGAATAACCATCCTCGAAGGTTCACTCTTGTCATACAACACAACATTTCATGTTATCATATAATTCACATCAACTTGATTATCATCTAGTTATATCACGAAACATTTTGCTCACAATTGTCATATTTCAATCAGATAGTCTAAACAATTCATCATTTCATTACAATTTTGCAGAACATAATCATCAATAATTTATCACAAATTCATTCAAGAAAAGTTCTCACAACAGTTCAACATTCAATTTATTCTTTTCATATATGAAAGCAATGTTTATGAGACACATTCATTTGTTACTTTGTTGTGACGGTGCACCTTTTTTATTATCCCGTATCTGTTATGGATACCGAGCTCTTTGATATCATCTTTTACCAGTTAGGGATATAGGGCTCATTGTACACATTTAGCCTTAAGCTCTTTCCACAAATGTTTAAGCTTTAAGCACTTTTTAACTGATGACATCAAACACAATTACCTTTACATTTCATGCATTGGAAATGAAATACATTCACAAATTTAATCATCATATTCATTCAGTCACATTCACATTCTTTCTCATTCACATTTGTCATCGGATTTTTAGTCCACCAATCAAAATTTACGTTGAGAATCAAATAGTCAATCTCAATCACATACAAGTAGCACTTCCAATGATGTTTACATGCATTAAATTCCTCGGACAATTATTGTTCGAAATTCAGAACACAATCAACACATATCAAATTCAATTAGTCAATCTCATTTACATGCAAGTAGCACTTCTAATGATGTTTGCATGCATCAAATGCCTCAGATAATTATTGTCTGAAATTTATAACACAATCAATACATATCAAACTAAAGAAACAAAACAAATTTAGGTGAGACTATATAATAGCCTAGATCACCTACTCACAGATATTGTCCGCTTTGGACCTTGGCCCAGCCAAGCCCTCACAGTTTTGCTCTTCCCCCTCTTAGGGAAGATGTGGGCTTAGATGGGCCAAGGCCCAAAGTAGACAATATCTATGAGCGGGTGATCTGGGCTGTTACAAGTGGTATAAGAGCTGGTACCCAAACCGTTGTGCCAGCTAGGTTGGACCCCAAAGAAGGCTGGGCCCTAAGGGGGTAGAGAATGTGAGATACCACATCGGTTGGAGAGGGGAACAAAGTATGCCTTATAAGGGTACGAATACCTCTCCTTTACATTTGCGTCTTCCTTAAGAGGGGGAAGAACAAAACCGTGAGGGCTTGGTTAGGCCAAGACCCAAGGCGGACAATATCTGTGAGTGGATGATCTAGGATATTATAAACCATCTTAGGTTACTCATAATTGCTCCCTTTTTTCTTATTGTTGTGAAGTTCTGGCAATATTTGGAAGCGGTCGCTCTACTTACTCTTCCATATGCAATCAAATACAATTTGATGTTACCACATTATTCATGTAACTGAATATGCATTTTTATACATGTATCATGTAACATGCATATTAAATGACATATGCTCGGGTATACTTCTGTAATAAACCGATGTAAAGATCAATTATACTCCAAATATGTCAAAATTCATACACTCATTAACTATTCTAGCTTTCTTTTCAACACAAACTTTCAGGTCTACTTTACACGATCACTATGATAAGAAAATTGTTGTATTTCTATAACACTTTCTTCTAGACAGTTATTTCCTGTACCTTAAGTATCTAATGAATCTAAGATCGTACAATTGGGTTCATTATTTTATGAGTTAAGCTCAAAATACAATAGACTAAGTGCATTTGAAATTTGGCTAGGGCATAATCATGCATTCAAGTTGTATAACTCATATCTCTCAATTCCAATATCCAAAAATTAGGAACTATATACCAATTGAATGCTAAGAGAATAATCTACAACTTTTGTGAAGACACCCTTGTTTATTCAGCCTATATTAATACAATTTATTTGATAATGGCAGGATATGATTTCTATCACGGGTAGTATTATAGCCTAAGCTAGGACACAATTTCAAGCTAAATTTCAAGAACATTAAGGATAGAATTCAAATTCACTTTCTTTTAAAAATTGTATCCAAATGTCTCTACTTCAATTTAAATGAAGAATTATCTCATTTGGAGATCTACTGATTAAGATGTAATCAAAATACTTAAGCATGTTTAGTGAAAGTTCTCTAGTTCATAACATTTTAGCACATTTCCTCGTTTTTATCCTAAATCCATCAATCAAATCTTTCAAGAAAGAATTCAGATGGCTCTAAATTTTCACAGAGAGGAAGAACAATGTGTTAGGAATCTATTGGTTCAGGTTTCAAGTAATTTAGAGGTGGATAGCTCAATGACACATGGTGTTAGCCCCAAAATTTTTTTTATGATAAATCAAGCATGATTAGATTAATGGGGTAAATTAATATAGTATTTAATAAAGTTAGCATGAATTAGCATATGACATTAAATGAGTTAGGTGTTAAGAATTAATGTTAGTAAATGTATTAGTTGACTTAAATGAGTTAGATGTAGTTTAATGTGCTAGTTGGGCCTTGGGCCCAAATGAAATGATTAAAGAGAGGATATATATGAAATGGGCTTAAATGAAGAAGTGGGCTTGAGTAGTGTGAGTTGTGTTAGTGGGAGAATAAGAAGAAGAAGAGAAGAGTAGATGGGCTTAAAGGCAAATGGGCTTAAGTTAAATGAAAAGGGAGTATAAAAGAGAGGAAAATTAAGTGAGTTAGAGAGGAGAAGAAGTGAAGCACCGAAATTGTGAGAGAGAGGGGGAGAGTGTCGTGAATGGGAAGAAGAAGAGAGAAAGAAGAAGCTTGTTAGGGTGGTGATTTCCAAGAGATCAAGAGGGAGTTGGAAGAAAGTCCAAGAGTTAAAAGTGAAGAGGAAGGCTAGAGCTTCATCTTGAACCAAGAAACTCTTGGTGTTGTTGAAGATTTAAGGTAAGCCTTTTGTTTAAGTGTGAGATTTTAGTTGGGTTTTTGGTTAGAAAGACTAAGAATGGAATGGGTATAGTGATTTCCAAGTTGATTTCATGAAAGGTGTAACATGGTTTCTCAATTGAAGTGAGATT
>JANTPM010000009.1:7604718-7617439 GCA_025434745.1 Erythroxylum divaricatum
GCAGATCAAAGGAAAAAGAAGATGATGCAGGTGCGGGGAGGGTGGGAGGGCTACGGGTCATTTAAAACATAACCAAAACGACATCGTTTGGTTTAAATCCAAATGATATCGTTTTTGTTAAGTTATAAACGTTTAAAACTTCATTGCAAAACAACGTCATTTGGTTTGATCCCAAAAAATGTTGTTTTGTTCAAGAAGTGAAGAGGTTCTTAAGTTAACCAAAACGACGTTATTTTAGGAAAACCAAATGATGTTGTTTTCGTTAAGTTAAACGCCGACGATTGGCAATGACATTTACTGATGGAATTTAGTGACGAAAATTTATACTGCTGTTAAAGTAAAATTCCAAACGACATTACCAACGCATATAGTGTTTTCATCGGTAATTACCGACAATTTATTTCCTGTCGGTAAAATTCCGTCGCTATTTTGTTATTTTCTAGTAATGGTGGATTTAGTTAACTTTCCCTGTTAATTAATTTAACAATTTCCACAACTTACTTGGAAGTGCAAAATTTGCATTACTAATTGAAGAAATTAAATAAAGGGACTTGAACGGCACCTTTCTAGGTATTTATATCTTAATATAAAAATTTATGGACAATATATAAGGTGGACTAATTAAGCTGGGAAGAATATAGAAACCTTGGATGGCATCTTCTACACTTGGAAAGGAACATTTAAAAAATGTAGATAGGTTAGACGAATTACTTAGACAGATAGACAACTGAAGACAAAGTCGATGACAGACAAAAATGTATCACTTGGGTAGCTTTTGGATTGTGATTGGTAGAGGATGAAGAAGATTTTCATACCCTGTTAGGAAGACAAAGAGAACTTCGTCATTAGGTTTTAAATAAGATCAAAACGATGTTATTTCTAGTGGAACAAATGACGTGGTTTTCATTAAATACGACAAAATTATAGGAAAACGTCACCAAAGGGTTGACAATTGAAAAGGATTTTTACAAACCATCGCCAAAGAAATGTATATGTGGCAACAATTTAAGACAACCTTTGGCGACGATTATATAATTCGTCACCAATGGTTTTCCAATTGTGACGCTAATTTAGGAAAAGCGTCACAAAAGGCTGTCTCTTTTTGCAATGATAGTAGAAGAACATCACCAAATCTTATCGTATATACTACACTCTATATATTTAAGAAATTATAATTAACAGAATATTATATAACATGGTGTAGAATTTATATATAATAAATAGAGTAATATGTTTAAATGTAATAATATGAATATTAAGATATGAGAAAATTTATCTATTATCCATACATTCATATATCATTAAATTAATAACCATATATAATGATATTAGTTACAATTATTATCTATGCATTCATATAACATTATATTTATTACCATATATCATTATATTAATTACAGTATATTTAAAAAACAATTACAATATAGTTAAAAATGGGCATTAAATATTAAATATTAGTAAATATTAAATAGAAAATGTAAATAGAATTGATAGAGATTACATTTGAATGTAATGAGAATTACAAACTTCATGTAAAAACTACTTAAAAATTTTGTAACATCATATAAAATTATCAAATAATATAATTTAAAAGAGAAAAATAAAAATTATAAATCTATGTAATATTAATTAATTTTGATTTTATAATTTTACAAATTTTTGAAATGAGATGGTTATTAGCTGGATTTATTTTAGACATAGAATCATTGTCAGTAATATTAAATTTAATTTTTATGAATATAATATTCAGTTACAAAATGATCAAGTGAAAGTCAGTAAATTAATAAATATAAATAAAAGAGTTATTTTGTTTTAAAAAATAAAAGAGAGTTATTTTGGCATTTGGCGACAACTTTGAAAATCTTCAACAAAGGATTTTAGAAAAGCGTTGCCAAATGGCCCTTTGGCTATGATTTTTCTAAGATTGTCACCTTTTTAGAAAAGTGTCGCCAGAGGCATACTTTTAGTTACAATTTTAAAATCATCGCAAAAAAAGAAAAAAGTAACTAAAAGACTACCTTGTTGTAGTTATCACATCATATCATCTCAATAACAGTCCAATAAAAGGAAATATAGCCAATTATGTTACTGCTATAATTTCATTAATTTCATTTCAAGTAATAAATTTTCTGTATACATCACGTGAACAAAGCATTCACAATCGCGATGCATGGACATGGCATACTTCCTATTGTTGTATGTATCTATTGGATCTTTACAATTGCAAGTCGTCTCGTCTTGTTGATGACACGAGGAATGTGATTCCACTGTGAACACCTTTTTAGTTGTTGGCTTTGCCAAAACTTCTAGGAAAAGGGATTGCATCTCTAATATCGGTCAGACCAGTAGCATATAGAAGCATCAAATCGAATCCAAGAGCGAATCCCGAGTGCTTCACTGTTCCGTGCCTTCGAAGATCCAAGTACCTTTCACATTGCTCGCCTGACAGGCGCAATTCCTTGATCCTGGAAACGCCACTCGGTAAAGAAAAGAAATCATTGAGAAACTTCTGTATTTCGAAAAGCTCTCGCACATATTAACCTCTTGACGTTCTCAGCATGGCAATGGCCACGGGAACTAATAACTCAAAAGATTCCTAGTCTTGCCTATTTGTTCATTTGATGTGGACGTTGATCTGCTGGTTTATATAACACCTATTGTTCGTAATTCAATAAAAATAGCGGTTTTAGTAACTAATGCATGTAAGTTGAGCATCACCTTGTGTTCAACGTATCAATGCGTTCCTCACTTTGGCTACCAGAGATTAATACGCCCACCTGCAAACAAATGCATTCAACTGCTATAATGGAACTGCCATTTCTAAAGGACTATAAAGCAAGATAAAACAAAATTTTGAGCTTACCTTTGGTACAACCAGATCAAATGCAGCAACTGTTACTCCATCATTTAGCCGGACATGAAATGGCTTAACTTCTTTTGGATAATTGTACACAACGACCGGAGTCTTATAGACCTCGTCAGCCAAATAACTGTCATTCCATCAAATATTGTTGTTAGATTTCCGCATTTTACATGTGACCACTAATTCCGATAATCATCCACGCAATACCTTAAATGTTCAGCTGTTAGAGCAACCCCCCATTCAAGTTTCGTTTCAAATGTCTTGTCAGTTACCTGATTGTAAAAAACCAAGGATGTACTTTGAATATAACTCCATATACATGTTTCCGAGTTAGAAGGAGGGGTAATTATTTACCTTTTTCAAGATATCAATTGCTTCCCAGTAGGAAATCTTTTCCCATGGAGTAGCTGTCATCAGTTGGAGACGATGGATGCTACTATTGTCAATCCTTTTCGTGATAAATTTCATGTCTTCTGAACAATTATCCAAAAGCCACTTACAGAGGAACTGGACGTAATCATTTGAGCAGTTCATGGCATCCTGGAAACCCAGAAACACAAAACAGAATAAACTATGCACATTCCTAAAGTATTGCGATGAAATGATTCGTTATCATACCTCTAACTGTGAAAAGGCAATTTGAGCCTCAACCATCCATATCTCTGCTACGTTTTTTGAAGTTACAATGCGATCATCTTGAAATTTGGGTCCGAAGGAGTAAATATTTCCTAGAGCACATGCATAACTCTCGAGACAGAGTAGACCTGAAGCTGTTTGATTAGTTTGCGAGGTTAAAAAGTCTTTAAAAAGATCGACTTTTTCAGGCTTTGCTGGAGTTCCTGATTTAAGTTTTTCTTCTATTTCTAATTGTGTCGCTAACTGATTTGTCTTTAGTAAATCCTTAACAGCTGCAGCCAGTGCCTCCCTATTGCTTTCACTTCTTTTGAGTTCTTCAACTAGTCTGCTCTTCTCGTTTATAGCAGCCTTTACCATTTCAAGGTTGACATCTCCAGTATCCTTAGTTGATCTTGTCTCTTCCTCTTTATCAGCATCGCCAAGTTGAGTTGTAACCTGAAATTTCTGTGCGTAACCTACAACAGGCGCTTGCAAACAGAGGAACCCATGATTTTGGAAGAATTCATGAGTTGCAACGATCAGAGCATTTCGAACTCGCATGACAGATGCCACCTAAAGTAAAATAGGTTCAATTGAAGTCCCAAGTCTAATTAAATCAAGTGCAAGTTGAAGTAGTATGATTGCCTTGCAGATACTTGCAGTTGAATTACATAATTGGAATTAATTAAAATAACAAGTTTGCGAGCATCATTTGTGATCCTCGGAGAAGTTTCGGAATACTAGAACATGTGGCAAGGATAAACGCACAAACTTACCGTGGTTGTTCGAGGCCGAAAATGAGGGAAGTCCCTCAACTTTTCCAAAGGCAACCGTTTCTTTGACAATGGATACTTTTCATCCTCTACTGTCCCTACGTAAAGAATTTTTTCTGCTTGAAGTTCAATAACATGATTCCCATGCACTGGCGTCAGCTTTTTTAGGACACCTTCCGCTAACAGACTTGTTCCGGTTGACAGCAGTTGGCCGGTGGAAGCAACAGAGGAGTCCACCACAACCTGAGAAATTTGTTAAGTGTATCACCACGTTGATAGCATAGAAATTTCCATCTCTATGGAAAATCCAAAAATATCTCATGATTATCATCACGAAAGTCAAAGATGCAGGTGATGCAGAGAGTTAAGAAAAATCGAATGAAGAATGAAGAAACTGGTTTTTTTCGGTTGTCAATGACAAGAATGTATATTTTCACAGTTCCCGGAGAAACCAAAAGTCTTAAGTACCAGAAGATTTGCAGCACAAGAGCCGTCACTAACACGCAGGAAAGCAGTGGAAGTGGAAGGAGGTATAGCTACTACAGCCTCCAACTTCCCGCCAATCGGATGATTTCCAGAACTGCCTCCACCACCTCCACCCAAAATCTTATATATTGACCTAAAGAAGGGTATTCTAGATTGAAGAATCTCCACACAGGTTACATCTTTATGCCCTGAAGACTGGTCGTGTCGGTCAGTACCTTGTGCGGGTACAGGATCGTTCTTCACCTCCTTGGAAGACTTCACCCACCCTCCAATCACTACTCTCTGACCCGCCAACCCCACCCCTCCATCGCTTCTCTCTAATAACGTTTTCAAGACTATCCTGTTGGAGTACTTGTGCGGTGGAAGTGATGGGTGGGTCCCTTCGGAGGCCGTCTTTTTCTGCGGAGTGCTAACCAATTTGGTCTCCTGAGAGGTAAATGATTTGGTCTCTTGAGACAGCGTTACAGGTTCTTGAGACGCCATACTAAAGAAAGAAAGAAAGATAAAAGGGAAGAAGTGGATTATAGGTGTTGGTGAATCTGGAATAGGATGGGATGATGAAGAGGGAACGTGCATGGGGGTGATGAAATATAGAATAAGATGGGATGCTTTGCTTGAGAAGTCGAATATTTGAGAATGGGAGAGGTTAGGGGAGAAGGAAAGGGATTGTTTGTTTGACATGAAAATAAGGGATGCATTGAGAGAAGAGGGAAGCAGAAAGAAAGAAAGGAAGAAAGACAAGACAAGAGGGGTGGGCGACATTGCACCACGGGCAAGGTTTGGTATTCTTCAAGGATGGGCATTCGCGGGAGTTTTAAACTACCAACTGTACCTGTTCTGTCAATTTCTTATTACAATGGATCCTCATTCATATGCGGCCCATATCTTAGGTCCACTGCTCTAAGCATCCATAAATCCATTGTCGTTTGGGAATTTTTCACTTGCTTCTTGTGTATTACTAATGTGTTCTTTTCTTTGGATTTTGTGCCATACTTTTTTTTTAAAACAAATTGATTCTTGTCTCAAAAGGTGGATCGTTCACCTCAGACGCTCTTATATCCTAACCTGATAGAATAATAAGGGAGTAAATTACGATCTGATCTCAATCAACTTTTTAATAAGATGGTCAGCTCCTTCTGTTGTTAGGATTCAAACTTTAATCTTTATTCTGAATTAACCTTATCAATGACCAAGGCAATACCTATGCAAGCAACAAATTGATTCTTGTTGTGACTTGCGGGTGATAAGCATAATAGAAAGATATTGGTTTAAAGGAAGCTCATTTCCCAAGTCTGATTTAGCCTTGAAAATTGCAGTGTTTATAAACAAAGTACCAATTATTATGACTTTTTGTGTGTGTGTGTTCGAATTTATGAATAGAAGAATTGGGTCATCTTAACTCAGTAACAAGCTTACCAGGCACTTTCTATTTATCCAGAGTTTCCTATCCTGGAAACCCTGGATGCTTCTTTTGGTGCGTAAGACGTCTCTGCCCATCTAAAGCCATACCAACGAACGATACGAGGCCAAACTCCAACTGAAATCCCCGTTTTACCCTGCTAAATATCCCAATAATGGACAAAGGCCAGTTACGAAGAATGTGGAAATGCAAGTGGGCAGCTGTGTCAAATGTCCAACTATCCATTTGGTTAGGCTTCAGCAGGCAATCTGTCGACTTTAAAGGTCTGGGCCACCGCAGATTCTTTCCCAGTCTATCTCCTGTGCTCATAAATTGACCACAATCTCTCCCTTGTTTCTCTGTCTCATCGTCTCGTTTCCTCTTTTTTAATCCTTCACAACTTTGAAGGTTTTAGTCCTCAACTAAAGATAACAATGGCAAGCATTAAAATATGCTACTTCTTACTCTTCACCTTTATCCTTGCAACATATGTTGGTCTTATTCAAGGTTATTTATAAAACCCCCTAGCTAGTTCTTCTCTTAGTACTCCATAATTTCCCTTTGGTTTTTGATCCCTTGCTTGCGTATATGGAGACTGCAAGTTCTGTATCTTGGATGTATGGAACGAAGCATTTGCTTGGTTGCCCAGGCTGCTCATTTATTCACCTCGTGTGAATGCTTTTATACACTTTACATGGGCTCATTTCGAGTTCCCACATTTTCTTTGGTTGCCAGGAATGTCCTTTGAATATCAAACACTACTTTATATAGTTTAGTTCATTCTTATATATTGTTCCATTATTGCAGGATCCAGAACTCAAGTACTTGCTCCTTATCATCGAGTCACCAACTCATCACAAGAGACACCTTTGCTGGTAAGAGAATGACAAGAGACTTGCTTAATCTGGGAACTCGGTATCAGTGTTGTTCAGGAACTGGAACTTAAAGCAAGAATAGAATAAGTTACTTAAATTTATGTCATCTTAATTAGCTTCCTCTGTGAACTATTGGAGTCTGCAGGGTAGCAGTGAAGCACAAATATCCAGAAACTCGAGGAGATTAATGATAGGTTCCACGGCTCCGACTTGCACTTATAATGAATGTCGAGGTTGCAAGTACAAGTGTAGAGCTGAGCAAGTTCCAGTGGAGGGGAATGACCCAATAAATAGTCCATACCACTACAGATGTGTTTGCCATAGGTGATAGACATTCATTTATATGTAAAATTCCAGTTGATGATTGTGGATTAAGAAATTATGTAGCAGTGTAGTGTCCAGAGAACTTCCAATATTATCTCATCATCATCTCATCTCTTCACCTAGCACTAATTTGTTTGCACAAGCAGCGTCGACTATAGGACGTATATAATGAATTTTGCCTTCTGATATCATCAGGCAATTTTCTTGGATTTTCATTAATTACTTAGCAATGTGAATATTGGAGATGTATTATAATTAGGTGGTGCGCCAGTTAGATCCTCAAAGAGGTGTGCCCGCTTGGTCCGCCTATAGGATTTCTTCCAATTAAAAAAAAAGTATTATAACTAGTATTGTATTATATTGATATATCGTACTACAGACTATGTCTGTATAATTTAATAAAGTTTTCTTTAATATAATTTATATGATGACAATTAGCTCTTATTTTTATTATATGAATTCAATTCCTGTATTGCATTACATCATATACAAAACTACTCTCCATTTCTAACGTCCTACATTTACATCAATTCTAATTGCATAATCTCTGGTCCAACAAAGTGTGACAGTATATATGTAGAATACGTAACATTATTGAGTAAATGGTTGGTGCAGAAACGTAACTATAAACTTTTGAATGTTTTCCTACAATATTGTTACAAGATTCTTATTCCAAAAATAAGTACTGATCAGTCGATGAGTCAGAAGGAAATTTTACTGACAGTAGGGCAGCAATTGAAACGTTACAATAATGAAGTCAAAATTGAATTAAAACATGAATGATATTGTCACTGAGATGAAGATCAGAGATAGTACCACGAATGGGTGTAGCCTTTGATACCAGGTTTAAAATAAGTTACTACACCGATATGATTGGACTTAACAAAAGCCTAAGAGATGAAACTGTTGAATTACTTGTACAAAACAAGAAGTGGGAGAGACAGCACATAGGAATAGGAATGGGATAGAACATGGTTTTCAAATTCGGACCGGACCGGCCGGTCTGACCGGTCCGATCAGTGACTGATCGGTGGTCCGGTCCGATTTATCCCTCAAAATCGGCTATAAATTGAATCAGTCTGAATCGATCAAAATTGATCAATTGACCGGTCAGACCGGTTCAATTCGACCGGTCTGATTATTTTTTATTTTTTTATTTTTTTATTTTTTAAATATTTTTAATATTATATATAATTAAATATAATTATTGCATAATTACATCACACCGGTTTGACCGGTGGTTGAACCAGTCCGAGTTTCAAAACACGGGGATAGAAGTAAAACACATGTACTTAGTGTAAAACTATAAAGGAGAAATAGGGTGGGGAATCTGCAAGTGGAAGTGGGCACATGTAAGTGGTCCCATAATTAAGACATAAGGTAACAAGGGGGATCACATGCTACTTGTTTGAATTCATTCATGACTTGCGCACACAAAATGTCAAAACACTGAATTTTTGTAATAAAGCCAAAGGCTCATAATAAAAGGTCCCGTTTTCAGTGTACAAAAATTGGCACCAAGTGGCTCCCATCCCTACCAACCTCAATTGCAGTTCTCTTGTTGAGTTGGAGGACAATCCTCCACGTTTCTCGAATGCCTTAGCACATTCTGGTTGGACATTCCTGGACTACTGTGATTCCTACTCCCCTCCTCCCTTGTCATTACATTTTCGATTTTCATTTTTACATGTTTATACCTCACCAACTGGGGTTTTCTACTTCTAGTTCGCGACAAGACCAGCAGGATGACTGATTATCAGTAAAGTCACAGTTGGGCCCATTTTGGTTTCGAAGCCCATCTGTCAGTTATCGACTACATCCGTAAATTGACCCTTCCGCAAATTGTTAATCGCTGTTAATATACAGTCAGGCTACCATCTTTTGCCACCGCACACTTGGCTTGGTGATGAGGACTGGGGATGACTTCGAATTCTCATCTGCAGTGAATTCAAAAAGACCAAAGTCCATTTAATTCAAAGTTAATGCCTCAAAAAGTTTATATAATTCCATAGTTAGTGTAACAGATCTTTTATCTTTTCACCGATTAGCTTATGATATTATAACTTGAACTAATTTGTTTTTTTTTTTTGGTTTACACTGATCCATGAGGCCGACTAATCTAATTCGAGGCTTAGTCATAATTAAGACTCTTCACCCTTTCTTGCAAGTGTGATCCCCGAGAGCTCTTCTTGCATGCCCAGCCTGTATAGCCAACTGAGCCACAACTATAGGTACACTAATTTGATATTATAAATGACATATATTTAGCAAAAGCATGTGAAAAATTGAACTACTAACATAATATGTTTTAAAAGGGTGTCTATTTTAGTTATTATAAAAATTAAAAATTAAATTACCTAAAATTTTAAACTGTAAAGAACTTTTTTACAAACTTACCCTGAATGGATAGTGAGTTGAACTTTGTGTCAAGAATATTTCTACAACACTATTAAAGTGATGTTGGAACAATTTCATTATACATATCAAAGATTAACAAAAGGTAAAACAACAATTTGTGAATTAGAGTGACTTAATTGCATACTTACTACAGAACTTCAATTTATATAATGTCAATTCTATCTTTTATTAACGTACAAAATATCTTGAAATTAATTTTCATTTCATGTGAGACAAATTGAAGTAAGGTTTTATTCAACCACAACACATTTCTTTCACGGATTAAATATATTTAAGATTAAAACGTTATCATTTTGGGGAGTTCTTCCAAAATGATATCATTTTGTGGTGAAAGTTAAGTCATTTGAGTTGGGTCTTAAGTCGGCCTCTTAAACCTAAATCCAAAACAAAGTCCAATCAACCTAAGTTTAACCCCTTAATTTCAAACTAGATTATATTGAATCGAGTGCTTTTGGAAATAGTATCTCTAATTGTTAGAGGAAGACTGCGTACTATTAGATTTCCTCATATTCTGCGTTTCAGTGGGATTTACACTAGATGTTGTTGTTGTTGCTTTACACCATATCTAATATTTGAAAATTTTACCAAATCTCTCTTATAGCTTCAAACAATAATGCTCATAAGATCTTTAAGTTCATTCAACTGATAACAACTTACTCACATAATAAAGATAACTAAAAGATAATTAAAAGATAACAAACACACGATTTTAATGTAGAAAGCCCTCCAGTATAGTGGTAAAAGCCATAAGACAAATTGACAATAAAATCCACTAAATCAAATAACATGATACAATTGGTAAAGATTTTAAGCACTCTAAAAGAATACTAAGATTGAGTACAAATTGATATCCTATCCAATCATAGAGATCAAACTTCAATAAAACTATGGTTGATGAATGCTATTTGGACTATAAAACTCTTCTTTTATTGAATGTTTCTATTTTATACAACTTCAATCTCTTAAACTTATCTTCAAATCTTCAAATGGATAAGATTTTATATGACGCACATTCACTCACACAACCTTGTAGCAGACATGATCATGCTAACATACTTTTCAACTTGCATATGGTTCAAAAGGTTACATAATCATGCATACGATTGTGTCCAACTATTAACATAGGCGAGCCCTCCAAAAACAACTTCCAATCTTCATTTTCTATCTTAAATCCAATTGGACTTATTATTTTTGATCCATAAAGATAGCTAACACTTCCATAATCCAAATTTAGTGAAATTAGAAAAATGAATGTCCATAAAATGGAGTTGGATCCACAATAATCTCCCCTCTAGCCTATTTTGGAGGAGAACTCTATCACCCTCTTATTACTTAAAAGTCAACCCAACGAGCTTATTCAAAGCTCAAGCTTTACTCTCTTGAACTGCCTTCGCTAATATGTTAATACCATTCTTGTTTATATGAATCTTTTTTCAGTCCATTAGTTAATCCTTAACCATAAACCAGAACTAATAATACCTCACATCAATGTGCTTAGTGTGAGAATGATGCATGGATGTTTTGGTTAAATCCACTTTAATTGTAATAGAAAGCCACTTAGTATCTTGTTTCACATCTAATTCTTGGAGAAATCGCTTCAACCAAAGCATCTCCTTTCTAGCTTCCAAAGTTGCAACATATTTTACCTTAGCAGTAGACAAAGTTATACACTTTTAAACTTAGATTGCTAAGAACTAGCTCCTTTCATAAATTTAAGCAAATAACTTGAGTTTGACTTTCTATTATCGGGATCACCAGCTATGCTCGCATCTATATGTCCTTATAGAATTGGCTCACTACTTCCAAAACTCAAACATCATATAAAAGTTTCCCATCAATATTTAAAGATCTACTTAACTATTTCCCATTGTACCTTTCCTGGATTGAATAAAAATTGACTCACCAATCAAACAACATATGTGATATTAGGTCTAATACACACTATGACATACATTAAGGAGCCAACAATGAAGGAATATGAAATAAGGACAAACTCTCTTTCTCCTTTTTGGTGGTAAGACAAGCTCTCTTGCTCAACTTAAAATGAGTTGCTAATTGCATACTCAATAACTTGGCAAACTTCATACTGAACCTCTTAAGCACCCATTCAATATATTCTTGTATGACAATCATAGTTTTCTAGCCTAACTATGATGAATAATCTTAAAGCCCAAAATTTGTTTTGTAAGAACCAAATCTTTCATACCAAAAACCTTAAACAGGTTCTCCTTTAACCTGCGAATCATGTTAGTGTCTTATCCCACTATTAATATGTTATGAACATATAAGAGAAGGATGATGAAGTTACCACCAAGAAATTTTTTTGAAGCACACAAGGGTTAACTATCATTTGTTTATATCTATTGCTCATTATAAACAAATTAAACTTCTTTCACTACTACCTCAGTGCTTGCATACAAATTCCTCTTTCCTTTTGACTTTAATCCCTTCCAACTGCTCTATGTAAATCTCATCTGCTAAATCATCATGTAAGAAAGAAGTCTTCACATTAATCTACTTGATTTTAAGATCCAAAGTAGCAACTAGTCCTAATATTATGCGTATCGATGTCATTTTGACTACTGGTGAGAAAATCTTGTTGAAATTGGTACCCTTATTTAGATTATATCCCTTCACTACTAGTATTACTTTATATTTCACTAGTTTATCACCATCTTTATTGATCTTGAATACCCATATATTCTTTAAATCCCTTTTGCTTTTGGGAAACTTCACTAACTCATAAGTCTCATTCTTCTTTAATGAGTTCATCTTCTCTTGTATTGCCTTGAGCCAAGAGTTGTCTTTGAGTGATTGCACTTTTTGAAAGTTCTTTAACTATCCCTCAGTAGTGACTAGGAAATATGTTCAGAGAAAAGTGGTGCTTCTACAGAAAAGTGGTGCTTCTACAGTTCGTTGAAACAGAGCTTCAGTGGGCAGATATCTTCACTAAACCACTGAGTGAAGA
>JANTPM010000009.1:7669736-7682747 GCA_025434745.1 Erythroxylum divaricatum
ATCGTTGGTTTAGTCTGATTTTTTTAATTATTAATTGAAAAAACTCCATCACTATTATCCATTTTCCAGCTGTCTGTCATTTTGACAACTATGATTTGGACTTGTCCTCTTTGCAGTAATTGCTAACGACATTGCCATACTAGAAAATGGCAAGTTCCGTTAATAGGTAAAACAAATTGAGCTTGCCACAACAACGAGTCACCACCTACATCATAACAATTAGGAATGAGATCTTAAAATGTAGACAGAACCAGATGGGTTGTCAACAGATTTAGCTTTTTAACACATTCATAACAAGAAAAACATTTCCTTTGTTTCGTTTCAGCGACTATAGTGGATGCTGGCTTGGATCTTGATAAGGTTGGAGACCGACCTGTCGGATTGAACAATTTCTGCTGCTTCCTCATTAGTTTGGAGTCGGTCGTCAAACAAAAGAAGCCTCCGAATCAGGCAGCAGGAGAAGGGAAGGGAAGGGAAGAAGAACACGTGGTCCCCATAAGGACAGAAGGGGGAGAAAGTAAATGACCAGGAGAGGAGAATCCACTGGCACCGACACGTGTCTGTCTGGTCTTAAGTGAAGGCCCAGTTGCAATTCAATGGGCCAACTGGGAGTAGCCTGTAAACCACCTTCCCTAGGCAAGTAGGCCTACAAATTACAGTGGCCTAAAACGTCCTCATACCCTACCCTCCAACGCACTCTTTTGTCTCTCGCTCCCTCTCCCCTCAATCCTTAAACCTACGTTTTTGTTTATATCTATCTAACATATATATATTATATATATTATATACAGGCGCACGCACATACAGTCTGACCCTTTCTCGTAACACTAATGCAGTCTTCTTCTTCGTCTTTTTGGTTTCTGTTTCTAACACTCTCTTTGTCGTGTTCCCTTGCTTTGTTGGGTTATTTACTTTTCTTGTTGGTTTAACGTAATCTTCTGTTTTCTTGAGAAACGCGACCATGACTGGTGTATTAAAAGAAGAAAGCGTGTCCCTGGATCTTCTCAAGAAAAAAATGGCTGAGTTTGCTAAGGAAAGGGACTGGGACCAGTTTCACAGCCCCAGGAACCTGCTCTTGGCTCTGGTATCTTCTTTCCAGTTAACTTCACATATATGCAATACCTTGTAACGAGTTTCTGTATCTCTTGTTACCACTTCGTATCTCATATGACATTTTGTCTCCATTGTCGTCTGATGAAATCATCTGTTTGGGTTTGCTCTATTGGATACTTCTTCTGTTTAACCCATTTTCTCTTTTATCCGGTGAATCATTTCGTTCGCCTGATCTGAACAAAGAATGACATCGTGACACGAAACAACTCTATGATTGCAGTACTTTGCTATCATTTTCGATAAAGGGTATTCCGCATTTGACCAATTGGTTACAACTAAAACTCGTTGGATTTTTTTTACGGTGTCTATGTTTGCTGTGATTACCTCATTTTATAAAAACTTGGAGGCAATCAGGTAAATTGAAATCGGGACCACGGCTCTCCAGTTACTTGCTTATATCTCAAGTTAGGGTTTAACTTTATGAGGTTAAGTCCGTGCGTACTTTTTTATGCATAGTTAAACCTGACCATCTGTACAGGTAAATCTGCCTTTTCTTGTTCTATCACAGAAATATGATGGAATCGTTTCTCTTTTCCCTCTCTTTTTGCCTTTTGCTTTAGGCCTCTAAATCTCTAATATAATAACCAAAAGGTAAGAAGAATAATCAATCTTGTGGGTTTGGACAAGAGTATTGCGCTACTAGTTGACTATGTTGGCTTAGAAAATAAGATAACAACTTTTGAAGAAAGAATGAAACTTTGTAGTGAAATGCTGACAGGTGGGAGAAGTTGGAGAGCTATCAGAGATATTTCAGTGGAAAGGAGAGGTGCCCAGGGGACTACCAGACTGGAAAGAAGAAGAGAAAGTGCATCTTGGTGAAGAGCTCTCAGATGTATTGCTCTATCTTGTCAGGCTATCTGATATATGTGGTGTTGACCTGGGCAAAGCTGCTCTGAGAAAAGTGGAACTCAATGCTCTTAAGTACCCGGTTGGCATGTGCAAAGGCTCTTCAAAGAAACTCAGCACCAACAATGATGGGCATGGCACTGAGGGTGGTTGATTGACTACTTGTGTTCAAAACACATCCAATTAAGTCTTTTTGAAACCTTTTGCGCATATGTTTATTGGGAAGTGTTCTTAGTAATAGTAGGGCTTTTGGAAGGCAAGTCTTTAGAGTAGCTTTATTATCTGCATGGACATAGTGATAATATGGGTGGCTGTGCTGATACATTTATTCTCGAAAGTTTGGGTACTGGTTTACCAGCTGAATCGAATCGCTCTGATAGATATGGTGGTGATTTCTTCCTTTGGCGTCACCAATCGGTTTGTCCAAATTATACTTTGGCTTTAGAGGGCCAGACACATTCGACTTTTTTTAAGGAAACTGGTCGGGAATCTTCAAAATACACTGAGCCAATATATTGTCTTAATGGGACAAAACTACACCTAACAACTGATGACTCCAAAAGTTGTTCGTGAACTAGATATTGAGATGGTTCTAAATTAAATTGCGATGTGATTTTCTACTTGTTCAACAATTTCAAAGGGAAAACGAGGCGTGGTGATTGTGTTTCCTAAATCATGACAATTTAAACGGTGGATGATTTCTGAGTAGGCAATAGTGAATAAAAGGGACATTTGTTTGTATGTGCTGATCATCATGTACAAGAGAAGCCGGCGTGTTCTACGTTTGAAATAAATGATGAGATGATGTCGTGCGTAACTTAAATGCTCTACTGCTTCAATTACGAGGTTCACGTCAAAATTCTTCTCTCACATTTTAGATTTATATTACACTAATTCAGAATTTCAATCCTAAAAGAGATGTACCAAGTTATAGAAATCCCAATGATCGATCTTTTAACCAAAGATTGGAGTAGTTGTTAAAATCTGGTAAGGGAGAGATACTCACGGTCAGCATATACTCCAATGAAAAAAGTGCTAGCAATCAAAGAAAACCTCACAGGAACTAGAGACCGTTTACCCCAATGAGTTGAGAGTTTAGGTTTCTTCACTAGTAGCTCACTACGACAAAATTGACCTTTGGATACAAAAAAACAAAAAAGGAAACTAAAGGTACTTGAATCCTAGCCAACAGTATCATTGCCCAAAACGTTGCAAAATTCTCATAGTTAAAATTATAGGTAATATTGTTTGCTAATTGTTGCTAATATTTTTGTTTTTTAGTGAAAAATTATTAGCGATATTTTGAGAAATCATTACCGATATCTTTGGCTAAACTTATTTTTCGTAGCTAAAAACTATTAGCTACATTTCCAAGAACGTGGCCAAAAATTTTTAGCTACGTTTTTATAAATAATTTATTATATTTTTAATTCATATTATTGTATATAGAGTTTTTATATATTTTTATTGTTAATTTATTATACAAAAAATTATACATAAATAATTGATAATTTGAAGTATTGTATATAAAAATAAAATATCATTAAATTTCTTTGTATACAAAATTTTAATTACAACTTTAATAACTCTTATACACAAAATAATAAATATAGAGACTAGTTTACAAATTATAATACAAATCACTTAGTCGTTGCATCTTCTTTAAAATTGTAATCCAAGAAAAATATTAAATTTAAATTATAATATAAATAAGAATTAAAAGAAAAAAGTATAAGAGATGCAGTTAATACTATTCACTTTCATCTTGACTACTATTATAATTCGGGCCAAGGATTTTTCTGAGCTACTTATCATGCCTAGCTAACCTTTCTCGAGTATGTTATGATTCAATCTTAAGCGTCTTGTTTTTCTCATCAAGATGTTGAATATATGTGACTCTTAATAAGGTTGAAATATTTGTCCAAGAGCCAAGCCAAGACCTTTGATATAACTAGAACATGTATCAATTACAGTTACATTGACCTCATTTTTCTTAGACATTGATTTCTGTAACAATTTTTACATCTTATTCTAAAATTAAAAAAATAATAGTCAGTGCAAATATTATTAGTTAGTACTAAATAAATAAATAAACTTAAAATTTAAATAAAATTTTAGACTTACATAGTTATTTTCCACTTCTTTTAACATCCACCCTTGACTTTCCTTATAGTAAGTGACTTTGTATAGTGTGATCATATCACACTCTTATCCATATAATTTCTTCTCACTCTGTTTTATAAAAAAAAATACAAGGCACGATAAATAATATAATGTTTATTGATATAATTATAACTTGTAAAAAAAGATTTTGCATATTTATTTCGGATGACTGCAAATGATTTAAACCTTTGATTGTGATGTGTTTTCATTTTTCCTCTATTGATCTCACATTTTTCCAAAATAAAAAAGATTAGGTAGTAATTAAATCATTTAACAAGATTAATATAATCAAATATGAAGGGAAGAAAACAAATACAAACTTTAGGAGAGGCTCAATAATCACACAAATTATTTCAATTTTTTAAGATATTCATTCCGGAACATGTCTCCTTGCCTCTGCATCAGAAGGAAAAGATTTATAAAACTAATGCAACCTATAACTACGATCTCTAGTCCTTTATTTCAACAATGAAGTCACGCAATTTGAAACATCAAGGTTCTCAATATTGACAATATTCAATTTTATATGTAAATAATAAGTAAAAGTGTAATTAATCTTAAAATAAGTGAAATAATATTTCATATAGTTAATAAATTAAAATTTTTCCAAAACTTTATCTAAAGCACTTTCAAGCAAGTTATCTTCCTTCAAGTCTTTAGTATGCTTCAGACAAGGTAATTATGTTCTTGCAATAATCCCCAACTCATTAGACAAATTTGCAGAGTGGATCTTGTCTACAGGACGACCTTGTGAAGTGTTAATGAGTGGATCTTGTCTACAGGGTGATCTTGTGAAGTATAAATGTGTATTGACAACTTGCTACTCATTACAATATCCATTCATTGCAATTCACAACCTCTAGTTTTTCCTCTACATCTTTTTTTAATATTGAAATTGGAACCTGACAATAATCAATAATGATAAGAACTATGCATTAAATATATAAATATATATTTGAGCATAATTATATTTGTAGGTGTTAAATTCATTTGCACTAGTTGATTCATTGTTGATTGAGGAAGAATTAGGTTATTTCTGAATAATTTCATTGGTGGATGAGGTTTAATGTTATTGTTGTATAAGAACTAATTGATCTAGTTAAAGTTGTAGTTCCCTATGTTCTACAATTCTGACATCTGCCACCTTATTCCCTTTCTTTCTACCAAGTGCCTCTATATTTGGTATCTATATAAACAAACATAAATTTTATTAACATTACAATACATCCAATTTTCATTACAAACATACATTCAATCACTAACATTAATTACATTAACATAATTTAATCATCAACAATTTGCATTAACATGAGTCAACCATCAACAACATGCATTAATATAACTCAATCATTAACAATCTGTTTTCACATAACTTAATCATCAACAATACGCATTAATATAAGTCATTCATCAACAATAAGCATTAACATAAGTCAATCATTAATAATACGCATTAATATAACTCATCCACCAACAACACGCATTAATATAACTCATCCATCAATAATATGCATTAACATAACTTAAACATCAACAATCCGCATTAACATAACTCGATCATCAACAATCCACATTAACATAAGTCAACCATCAATAATCCACATTAACATAACTCAATCAACAATAATACACATTAACATAAGTCAATCATCAACAATCTGCATTAACATAACTCAATGATCAACAATCTGCATTAACATAAGTCAACCATTGAGAAATTCTTAAAAAAACACATATTAAGTCTAAATACCTTTAAAGAATCATTTTGGATTTTAAATGAGCAATAGATCCATCATAATTCATCTTAACTCTAAAGACCCATTTGCAACTAATTACCTTTTTATTTGAAAAGAATGAGAAATGATGCACCTATCTTAGAGAACCAGTTTGATTTTCTGTTAAGAAGGTCCACATTAGAAGCTTTACATCTCCTTAGAAGATTAATAGAATATTTTAAAGAAAGACAACACAACCTACATATGGTTTTTATTGACTTAGGTAAGGCTTATGATATGGTACTTAGGAAAATCATTTGGAGGTGTTTAGAAGTTAAGGAAATTTCTATGACCTAGATATATGTAAAGACTAGAGTAAGGATCATATATAAGAAGAGATATTGAGCATTTTTATTGATAATGGGCTACAAGGTTCCTTATTGAGCCCATTTTAGTTTGCAATATTGATGGATGAGCTCACTAAGAATATCCAAAGGAAGGTGCCTTGGTGTATGTTGTTTGCTGATGACATTGTTTTAATGGATTCGACACAATAAGGTGTCAATGTCAAGCTAGAACTTTGGATGGATACATTATATTTGAAGGGTTTTTAATTGAGCTAGACTAAGACTGAGTACTTATAGTGTAACTTTTAGGACATAAGGTGGCTTCCAATGTAGAGGTAGAGTTTAGTTTAGAATTTATACCATTAAAAAGTATTTTATGTATCTAGGATCTATCATCCGAAGCAATGGAGAGATTGATGGGAACATTGATCACTATATCAGATTAACGTTGCTTAAATGGAGAAGTACATAAAGAGTTTTATATGAAAAAAAGATATCACTAAAGCTCAATGGTAAATTATATTATTTAACAATTTCGTCAACATGCTTCCAACTTGCCCCATAGTGCTCTTCTTTGAAAATTCATATTAGCTCCATATGCCATTATTACTAAAAGGAGACTTGTCCTTGTTGGGCTCCAACATTTTAGCATAACATTTGATCACTTGAGTCTATTAGCTTCACTTAGGCTTTCCTTACGTCATAGGATATAACAATCCTTCCATATTAACAGTGAATGTGTTTGAGATGGACTAGAAGCTGCTTAAGAATATGATTTTTTTCATGTTCACTTCCTTTATTTTTTTTCTAGTAATCCTAATAAAATAAGCCTACTTCCTTAACAAAATCTTTAATTGCATTTAGCTTTTTAGGCATTTTCTTTATATTCCAAACCATTATAGACATAATTGAGAATTTAAGAGTTTAAAGCCCTTAAGTTTATTTTTCCTACTTGATTTCCTTTTCTTATGTCCTTAAAGTTCTTTAAATCCAATGTTAGTTTCCTCATTTGGAGTTTAGTTCCCACATGTTTCTTTTATTTTGTTAATTCCATCACTCCATTTGTTTTGTTTTGCTCTATTAGGCTTGGGATCATATTTGGTCCCTTCTAATCACACTACTTTTTGTGTTATCTCCTTGCTTATTTCTTCTGGTTCAAATAAGCCTTTCTTTTTATCTTTTACCTTGCTCACCCCTATGCAAGACCTTTCTTCTTAATTCCTAGTTAGCTCGTCACCCCTATGCAAGACCTTTCTTCTTAATTCCTAGTTAGCTCGTCGACTCATTATAATGTCGCCTTTCAATTTTTCCTTCTAATTGGCACCCACATTTTTTCTTGTTATTTTAGAGTAGGCCTCTAATTATAGGAAACATGAACCATGTCTTCCACTAATTTTCCTTCTTCACCATAGGCATAACTTCTAGGATATGTTTATTAAGCTCAATATTGACAATCCCATTCTTCTCTTAATGGTCATAATCTCGTCCATACTGAGGGGCTTCCTAATAAAGCTTGCCAATGCACTTAACCCTTTAGTGGACTAGTATTTCAATGGAATACTATGGAAGTTCACCCATAAAGGTTCATTTTTCATGTTTGACCTTTCTAAACATAATCCAGGCCTCCAAAGTTGAAGGAACAAAGGAATATTATATATATGCCACGATCCCTCTTATATTAATATTTTTGCTTCATTCATACTCTAAAAATTGAACAAAACATTATCATCTTCTAAAATCAAAACCTCTTGAAGGCCTTTTAGTTTCCATTCAAGCATAGCCTAGTTTTATAATATTTAGAATGAGGACCTTTAATCTTGGAGAAAGCCAACCATTATAGTATTCTAGAGCTATAATAGTATGATCATCTGAGATAGCTAAATAAGTATACTATAAGGAGAAAGTTAAAGTTTCACAACCTCTATCTTCCAACACTTAGGAATAGTTTTTTGCTCGGGTGTAAAAGAGGTGGAGGAGTTATTGCCTTGTCCCTTGCAATGAGGGAGGGGCTAAATAGTCAAGCCATCTTGCTTCTTAGTTCTGGGTGCTCCTTTGTGATAGTTTTTTTTTTCCATTTGTAGGTAAAAAAATTGCTTGGGTAGGAATGCTTTTAAAAGTTCATTATTAAAAAAGGAAATAAGCAGGGTCAAAAAATGTTCAAAGACCAAAAGCTCCCCGAAATGAAACCTAATTTTCAAAGGCAAAGGTGTGTATGGTTCTAAGGAGATTTTCCTTTGGCTAGAGCAAGGAAGAGTTTGAGTGGGTGCAAGGGGTTGAAACCTTAAGCATTTCATGACTGGAGATGCTTTAGACATGGAAGGGATGCGCTTTCTTAAAATAGAAACATGAGAGCTTAACTGTGACTTTTGTATTATAGAAAGTTGATATATATTTTAACATTATTGATGTATAATTGATGTATTATAACTTATGAACAAGTTAAAATGTATGGTGGTTTATAGAAAAGATTGGTGAATATGATTAAGAAAACTTTAATTTTGTATTTAATGAAAAATCATGACTTCTAATTAATTTTCATCAACTTTAAAAATTATTTTCTAATCTTATTTAGACATGCTTTAAATATTAGAAATTTTAGTTTGATTGATTGAAATATATTTGATCTTGTCAATTTATAATTACCATTTGTTACAATAAAATCTAAAATGACTAAAAATTACTATTCAAGTTTGTTGATAGTTCTTTATGGTTTTTGCCCTAACATTTTTCAACATTTTTGTCTTCCAACTAAAGTTTTGAGATAGAAAGAATGAGAATTACAAGCTTGATAAATAAATTTTTTTAATTGAGTAACTAACATTTTAAAACTCTAACAATTTAGTTTAAAACGTTAGTTTCGTTAGTAATTTACTGATTTGACAAACAAAATATTTATTATTCATAACAAGTAGATGTCTACATAGAAAAATAGTGGTCATGATTAGACAGGAGTAAAGAGAATTTTTTAAGGTGGATATCGATATAACATGAATAACAAAGATAGAAAAATTTGAAATAAATATCTCAGATAGTTAAAATTATTGTCTTTGTTAAAAAATATTAATAACTAATACAAATAACTATTAATAAAAACTCCTTTCTTTTCTATTTGAACAGGAAAAGGGCAAACATAAAAAAAAAGAAAAAATAAAAAAAGATTCCGACTTTCTTCATTTTCTATCTCTAACTCTGGTAAGAGCGGGTTTATCGAAATAGAAGATTTAGTAAGAATTGAATTGGGTTGGAATCCATTTCCAAGTTAATATGTACCATAATTTTAAACAAAAGACCTTTTCTTGAATATATGTATAATGGCATGGCACAATTATGAACTTTTTTAAAGAATAAGAAAAGTTTGTATGAACCTTATTTCAAATTTTTAGAAAAACTCATTCTCTTATACTTTGATTAAGAAATATTGTCGAAGACACGCAATATGAACTTTGCACATAAACTAATTATATGTTGCTTATATGACAATTTAATTCAGTTATTAAATTTGAGTCGAACTAATTGAATTCAATCTAAATTAATAATTTATTGTAATTATTAATTAAAATTGAATTGAACTTATTCGGATCGAGTTTAAAAACTAAATTAAGTTACTATATTAGTGGCATTTGATTAGTCTAATATGGATGTTCATATCACATATATTTTATTGTTATTATTTAATGGAAATTTAATAGAAAAGATTTTAAAATTTTTTGAAATCACATAATAATTACATGAATTTAAATTTGAAAGAATTTAAGATAGTTTATCAAAAATTGCAATAGGGATTAACAATAAACGATAAACATATTTATTTTTTGATATATACATTAAAAATATTTATAAAAATTATCATACAATATTTTTATGTATTTATAACATATACTATATGACTCTTTGATCATCATAGTAGGCAAGGTATTAAGATATTTTAATAGTTGATTTAATTATTACATAATTTTTATTTGATTAAATTTTATGAGAATATTTGAGATATTTAATTAATATATTAAATCCTCCCAGTCGGAAGATTAGTCCTTTATCTGGTTGCATTGGTTTTCCTTCCCTCACCAACATGGCTGCTTTCATGCTCTTCTCTCAGTCTGCAACAAGCCTCTGTCGTTCTCCGTCCCAATCACCACATGCTACCGCCGCCGCTCTTTCAATCTCGCGTCCATCACAAAAATCCGCCAAACCCCAATACATTCCCTTGAATACCACCAGAACAAGTCTATTCACCCCGAAACAACCTAGGATTAGGTTTTCAGCTTCGTTAACCAACCCAACAGTGACCCTCTTTCCGTCCACCGACCCACAATCACTCCTCACTGGTTCTACTCGAACCGTCACGAGCATTGCAGCCGTAGTCTTCTCTCTATCGCGGGTATTCCTCAACTCCCTACTCAGTTTTGCTCGAGGAATTGCAATTCTTCCGAATACAAATCAGCTGGGCAGCTTAGCTTATTCAGTGAGGCCCCTTTTCTTCGCGGCACTTAAAGACCGCCCCAGAGGATACTTGAACACGCCGTTGACGGTGGTAGCAGCGGGTTTGGCCAAGTGGCTGGATATTTACAGCGGGGTTTTGATGGTTAGGGTATTGCTTAGTTGGTTCCCTAATATTCCTTGGGACAGACAACCATTATCGGCTATCAGGGACCTCTGTGATCCCTATTTGAACTTGTTTAGGAACATAATTCCTCCCATTTTTGATACTCTTGATGTCAGCCCCCTTCTTGCTTTTGCGGTTTTGGGGACGCTTGGCTCGATTCTCAATAGCAGCAGAGGAATGTATTGAAAGATTTTTGATGGGCTGGTGGTATTCGGATTCTATTTTATCAGAGTAAGCGGTGAACGTTAGATTATATGTTGCCCTTTTTTACAGTCATGCCTTAATTGGTCAATTTCGTTCGCGTTGTAGACAAGTTTTCTTTTGTTGTTGCTGTGCTAGTCATTGACAATTCTAAGAGTGGGTTAGTGCCTTTTCTTATATTAGTAGCTTATATATACTTGTTTTTCCATTTTTTGGTGGTGCTCCCTAGCTTTTGTGCTTGCTTCTTTATATTGTTCTTTACCACTTTAAGTGTTCTGTAAAAGTTGATCGATTTTATTTAATGCTATGATATCACAAAAGACTTCATGAGTTATAGAATTGAAAATTCTTGGTACCCTCTTCATTATTCAATATCAAACTTGGGGTTCGATTCAAGTTTGTGATTATGGTTTGGATAGCTAGTAAATGAAATGCGAGAGGCTTGTGAAGTGGATAACTGAACTTTTTCACATTACATCAGCTATCATGTTCCCTGTGAACATTGAAAATACTGCCTTTCTATGTGTTATTTGGTGTAAACCAAAATTTGTAGCAAAACACTAAAGTGGATGTTAGTCACTTTGGCCCCATCAAAGGAACAGTATTAGGACTAATTCTGTATTCGGATGTTGTGCTTTGTTGAATATGTCCTAATATATATGTGATCTCTAAACTCATGCATATTTAGTAAGCCTCTACCAGTGATTATTCTAGGATCTATTTTTCATCAAAAGAGTACATTCATTCAAAATGTGAAGTTTATATTTTGATTAGGGAGATTGGTTTTAAAAGTGGCCATGATTGTGAGCCATTTTTTGCCTGTTTGTTACACATAAATGTCTTAGAGAATTTGCTAGAGGATATTTTAACCAATTGGTAGAGGATATTTAATCATAGTTGATGTGCCATCAGCAATTCATATATTAAATGTTCTTTATAAGATATATAAGCATTATATCAATCTTAAGTTGACCTAATGCACTGCATTTTCATGTGCTAGTTGTATTATGTTAAACCTTGCGACCACACACAGAACTAGGAATTGCACAATCCTATTAATATGATATGTAAGCATGTGTTAGACTGTAAGGACTTTTTTTATGGCCTATATCATCATTGGGTGCAAATGATGGGAAAGCATCTTCTAATTGGACTATGGGATATTTCCATATCGAAAGAGATCATAGTTTGAAATGCAAGCTTTTTTGAATCTACAGATGAATGGGAATGTGGAAGTCTTTCTTTTCTGCAGTTGAAGGGGATTATGCAAGTCTTTCTTATCTGCAGATGGAGGGGGATAGGCTAATATGGTCACCAACTGAGACAATTCTTTTCTATGATGGAGACAATACTCTGAAATTTATGTTAGAAGTATTGATAAAGAAGATTTAAAGAATTCATCATAGATGATGTTCTATCAGCTCTATAATAAATATATTTTAGCCGACTGAAAGTCTATTGACATCAATTTTTCTAGGGGGTATTATCATTGTTACTCTCAGCCTTAGTAATAGTCAAAACTAGAAAATCTGTTGGTATAATTAAAGATCATTTTCTGGAAAGAAAGTTGGATACTTATGGGGGTTATACCATTAAGAAGAATTTTTATGTTGGCAGATCTTTAGGCATGTCTTTCTTGTGTATTCTTTTGTTGAAGATATTGGAGAAATGAATTTAGCATTATTATATATTTGATATAAGAATTTTTTGGGTTTGGGGTGCCACTCTTCATTGATGGTGTTGATACAACACAAAGAATGAAGTGGGGCTTTTGGATCATATACACAAAGTATTTTTGGCTGCTGTTTATGGATACATATTATTTGTGCATTTCTCAACCTGAAATCATGAATTTACCTCGTAGTTACAAGAACTATGTTGTTACATATTCTTCCTTTTTTGCTGTTGTAACTTGTTTTGTAGATATATTAATTTCAGTTGACGTCTTCAGAAACATTGAAAGGTAATTGTTTTGCGGATATATTTCGAAGATCTTATAAACTTTAGATTTAGAGATTTGTAA
>JANTPM010000009.1:7692609-7722730 GCA_025434745.1 Erythroxylum divaricatum
TGAAGTGAGAAAGAATAGAAATGTAGGGATTGTTTATATGTTGAATGAGTTTGATTAAAGAGAAAAGGAAAGAATAAAAAAAAATTTATACCGGATTTTCGTTTAGTCTAAGGAATTCCAACGCGATCATGTTCCTCTAGTTATTGTTCTCGGATGTCGGCTCCGTTTGTTAAGTTTCGTTTCGCTTCGATGATGCGATTTGTATTCCAATTAGCGATCTCTCGCTTTTCGATTTTTTGTCTTTCCGTTCCATATTTCGGTTGGGATCCGATTCCCGGATCGGGTCCCAGCAAGTTTAGGGTTGAGCAAGAAGGGAAAAAGGAAGAGGAAGGTTAAAGTTTCAATTAGGGTTAAGAAACTCATTGTTTGGTGAAGATTCAAGGTAAGTTGATGTTTTAATATTTGGATTTTTGGAGGAGATTTAGTTCAAAGACCTTAGAAAATGAATGGGTATAAGTATTATAGGATCAATTTCATGTATAGGTTTCTTTGGGTTTTCCAATTGGAGTTCATTTTTGAATAGGGATTTTTGCTAATGTTGAAGGGAGGCAAGAGAGGCAAGAGGAGCAAGAGGAGAGACATTCTTGAGCAAGTTTTCAAGCAAGGAGACAAAGGTGGGTTACATTTTTATAATTGAATAATAAGCCATCAATGTTTCTTTCAAGAAAAGGAAATAAATGTTTTCAATTACTTGTAAATGTGCATTTATTGTTCTTTAAATGCTTTGAGACAGTGCTATATGTTGTGTGTATGAATTTTGTGGATGAACTATGAATCAAAAATGGAAATGATTTTGAAATGATACCAAGTATATGAAATCAAGTTTCCAAAAATGTGCTAATTGGGTAAACTATTTTCCGTTCATGAATTACATGTTATGTGGGTTTGGTGTAGTCCATTCAAGAATATCACGTGCACGTTGACCAAGTTGAAGACTTCTCCAGTTTGCCCGCTAGTGGCATGGAGCTCCTTCATGGCTTCCCTCAAGTTTACAACTACACAGGATCATTATGTGGAATTGTGTAATTCATCATGTTTGTGAATTTGCCCAAACCATTATGATGTGCTTATGTGTTTACATGTGTTGACAAGTTTGATGATTGTTTAACTTATGGGAGTTGTGAATTGGTTTGATACGTTGAGAAATTGAGAAATTTATCTTTTATGGATTTTCATGAGAATTTGTTATTATCATGCTGGTTTTTAAGGGTTTATACTTATTACCGATTATAAAACTGTTATCCACGAGCTTTAAGCTCACCCTTATTCCTTCCCATCTACAGGTGATGAGCAAAATATCGAGCGATCCAGTCGAGAGTCAAGGCATCACTCCAATTTTCATATTTTGTTCTTTTGAAGTTAGATCATGTAAAACAAGACTTTAGTCGCATTTTGGGAAATTATTGTTCTTGTAAAGTTGGTATTTTTGGACTATGATGTAAGTTGGCTCGAAATTCCCACTAAAGCATTGTAAAACTTTATTCTTTTGGTGTTAATGAAGTGTGAATGATGCATGGATGAAGTGAGTTGAAATTAGATATAAGTGAAGAAGTAATCAACTTGAGTTGATGATTTTGGAACATAAATCATTGATATATATATATATATATATATGTATGTATGTATGTATGTATGTATGTATGTATGTATGTATGAATGTATATATATGTATGTATGTATGTATGTATATATATGTATGTATGTATGTATATATGTATACATAAGCGAGATACTATGGATAGGAAGATAGGAATTATAACTAATTAGACAAATGAGTTGAGATTTAACATTTTAACAAAATCATTTTGGTAGCTGAATAGTTATGCTCAGGACATTCCAAGTTTGCACAGTACAAAATTTCAAGTCTTCAATAAGGGAAAATATTGTGTTCTGATTTTAGGGCAAAATTTGGATCATTCTAGGTTGGATTTGACAAAGTTTTCCTCATGAAAGTTGTAGCTTGTCTTTCTAGCTTTCCAATGTTATAAATTACGGAAGTTTTGTATATCAGAGTCAAAAGTTGCGGTCTTTATAAGTAAAGATGCTCAGGAGTAGAGGACGTATCGTCTGGTGAAGACTTATCGTCTAGTGATGACGTATCATCTGGTGAGGACACTTTTTTTTGGTGAGGATGTATCTTCTGGTGAGGATGCTTCGTCTGGTGAGGATGTATCGTCTGGTGAGGATGCTTCGTGTTGGACCCCATTTCTGATGCCCAACAACGGACATGGAATCATGAAGCTTAAGCGTGGAGGAAGGCTTAGAATTTGGAAATTTAAAAGAAAATATTTTCGGAAGCAAAGGTGAACTTCGCCGTAGCGAACTATTGTTTCGCCGTGGCAAACATATGGAAGAAATCCCACATGTTCCCTTCAGGTGATTTACGCCATTGTTGGACCCCGTTTCTGGAGACTAACATTCGGAGTCACAAAACGTGAGCAAACTCATTTTTTTATTTCAGAATAGATTTTGGGAAACTTCCAACTAGAATTTTAGTTTGACTTCTTCATAACATTTTTTCACCATTGTCTTAAGCTTCTAATGACACCAAAATCATTCAATTCGGTTTAGAAATCTGAAAGTCATGGCCAAACACTTTCGGACTATTATTAAACTGAAACAGTACACTATACTCAACTTCCCTCCAGAAATTTAAAGTCTTAGAGACTGAATTAAAATTCAATTCCCTTAGCTAATTTGTAGCTCTCTATCTCTAGTTGATTTATAAATAAGAATTATCTCATTTGGAGATCTATAGATCAAGATATCCTCAAAATAATGAAGCATGTTTAGTAAAATATCCAATTCATACTTTTCCAATAGATACCCTCACTTTGATTTGATTAATCTTTATGAATCAATGCAAAAAGCTATAAATTTTTATGGAGAGATCAAGAAATGTGTTACAAATCCAATGCTTTAAAAATTAGGTCATTTGGAGGTCGGACAACAGAGTTATGGTCAAAAGAGTGGAATATGTTCAGGTTTGGGGAAAAATCTTGAACGATAGCAACCTGCATACCCGACTACGAAGTTGTGATCACGAAGATGCGCGATTGCGACTTTCGCGCAAGTCCACAGAGTCGCGATCGTGACTTCTCCCTTTCTACTTGTCTTCTTCTGACCTATAATGGTAAAAAAGGCATAACTTTCACTAAATATATCAGATTAAGGTCATTCAAAGACCATTTTGAAGAGGACTTCTCGATCTACAACTTCTTTAAAGACTTTAAAAACAAATTTTGCCTTTATAAGGATCAAAATTTCAAAACAATATAGCTGTCCCAAATTTCCCTCTTAAACAGAATCACAAACTTCCAATGATCATATCTTTCAACTCCCTTGTTAAAAAATTTCATTCTTTATATCAATGGAAAGCTAGAAAGATAAGATACAACTTTCAAGAAGACAACTTTGTCTAATTAAACTTATATTAATACAGATTTTCCCCTGAAGTCCAAACACAAATTTTTCCTTATGAAAACTTGAAACTTTCAATGTACAAACCTAGAATGTTATAAACATGACCATTCAACTACCAATATTATTTAATTAAACTCTTTAGTCTCTCTTCATTGTACTCATCCCTTACAACTAATTCTCATCATTCACAAAAATCCTATCTTTCTTTTTTCTATAATAACTCACTTATGTGTATATATATATATCCACAATTCATGTCCAAAAATCATCAACTTAAGTTGATAACTTCTTCAAATCTAACCAATTCCAACTCAACATCATCCATAAACAATTCATATTTTATTAACAATAAAATAGGAGTTTACAAAGCTTTAATGGCATTCCAAGCCACATTACATAATTGGTATCAAAAATCCCAATTACAAAAGATACCAAACCCAATAATTCTCAAAATGCATCTAAAGTCTTTCTTTTACAATATCTTACTTAATTCATAAAAAACATTACAAAAATAGAATGATGCCTCGAATCATAGTTACTCGATCTCAGTCTCTTCGCCTGAAGATGGGATAAAAAGGGGGTGAGCTTGAAAGCTCGTGGGTAATAGTTTATAACGAAAAAATAAGCAAAACCTTTGAAATGTCCATTTGACAATACAAAGTTCTAATTAAATTCACCAAAGTATCATTCTCAAATTCATAACTGAAATTTACAAATTTCAAATCATGAATACATCAAACTTTCAACATCTCATAAGCATATAAGCACATCAAAATGGTTAGGTAAATCCATAAACATGACAAACTACACATTTCTACATAATGATTCTGTGTAGTCGTAAACTTGGCGTACAAACGCAATCCCACATAATGGTTTTATGTGGACGTAAACTTGAGGAAGTCCATAAAGGAGCTTCGTGCCACTAGCGAGCAGGCGGGAGAAGTCTATAACTTGATCAACGTGCATGTGACATTCTTGAATGGATTACACCAAACCGCATAACATGTAATTCATGAATGGAAAACTGTTTTCCCAAATGGAACATTCTTGGAAACTTGTTTTTCATGAACATGAGAAATTCATTTTCAAAGTCTTTCACAATTCATCAACACAATTCATATATCAAACATATAGCAAACTCTCAATTCATTCAAGAAGCAAATAAATGCAACATTTATGATGCAATTGAAATCATTAACCTTCCTTGATTTAAAAAAAATATTGGTGGCTTATTTACTCTATTATAAATATATACCCACCTTGAATTCTTTGCTTAAGAACTTGCTTAAAAATGCCTCTACTCTTGCTCCTCTTGTCTGTTTTTATTTCCTTTTATCAAATACAAAATTTCCATTCAATAGGGATTCAAATTGGAGAACCCACAAGACATATTCACTAAAATTGATCATAAAATTCTTAAACCTATACATTTCTTAAGCTTTATGAACCAAAACCTTTTCAAAAATCCAAAAGATTAAAATCAAACTTACCTTGAATCTTCACCAAATAGTAAGATTGTTGGCTCTAATGGAAGCTCTAATTCTCCTTTTCCTTTTTTCCTTCTTGAACAACTTCAAATTTTCTCTTGAACACTAAGAAATGAAGAAACCTAAGTCTACTTCCTTCCTTTCTTGCAAAAACTGAAACACTTAACTCTCTTTTCTCATTTTGGTGTTCTCTTCTTCTTTCTATCTTCAATCACGTTTTTGCGTCTTCCTTAAAAACAAGCCAACACTTCTTATTTCAATTTTGTCATTAATGATTCTAAATTGTCCATTTTGCCTTCCTTATAAGCTTATGGTCTTATACCCTTAAGTGGTCATCTAAAAATGCCCTTGAGCATCCTTATTACCTTATTACTTTAATTCCATTAACTCATTTCATATAATATTACTAACATTAATATAATAATAACTCTTAAAAAATTTAAATCCATCAAAACCTCAAATTTCATTTAAATCATGCTTAACTAGAGAAAAACAATATGAGGGCCAACAACTATTATCTTGTTGAAATATTTCAAGTGTAGTTTTCATTCAATAGAGTATATATAACATCACATTAAAGAAAACTAATTAATCAAGAAGTATGAATAAAGAAGAAATCTTCTATGGTTGGTACTCTTGTAGATGAAGCTGGCTTACCCTTACCTGTTATCTCTTAACATATTTGAAACTTAAATAACATAGTAGACTGAACAAACTTGAACTCTAGTAGAATTTCTATTTCACTCCAAAAAAACTATCAGATTCTTTAACATCGACGATAATGATCTAGTTAGTTGAAGGCACAATGTGCCCATCTCTGCCTAAAATATATTAACTCATTGTAGAGACAATTCTGGCTTTGTAGATGATATATAGCAGAATGTGTCAAATCTTTTATATTACCTGCAATATCGTTTCCATAAAAGGCACAAGCTTTGATTTCAATAACTTTACAACTCTCATGAATAAATACCTTGCTCTCTGACTCACATGTATGTTTGAATGATGTATTCCTCTCTTATTCAAAAAGGATGCAATAATCATGGTAATAACTTGCTCTCTAACTCACACAACCCACACTACATAACAATACCTAAATCACAAAACCAAAGATTCAAAGAAAAACCAAAAATTACTGCAACAAGTCCAGGCCTAAAATACAAAAGAATTAGCAATACCGTTAAAAGAAATCCAAGGAAAAACCAAATATAGACAAGAAAGATGGAGAAGAGAAGATGGAGGCAATACGATCTGTAAAGAAAAGATGGCGAAGAGCAAAGAGTAGCAGCGAGGAGAGAAAGTTTTGATTTTTAACATCTAAAGTTTAAGTAAATCCATATATAGATCGATTTGACTGGTTCACTTGGAAACAGATCAGTTCTCTAATAAACCAACCATTTTTTATATATATAAAGGTTATTGAATTATTAAATTGAACCAAGCAACTAACCAGTTCATATTATTTATGGTTGAATCGACTAGTCTGGTTCAGTTTTCAAAACATTGCTAATAGTTCTATTGACTTTAACCTTTCCTTGTGTAAACCTTGCCCTTAACTTTAAGATTATACATACTAATGTAACTTGTTCGATATTAAGACAAATTTAAATTGTTTATCATATAATAAAATGCAACTTTGGTTTATGGATTTAGTCATTATATTTAATGATATGAAGTTTAAATTAAATCCTCAATTTGATTTTTGGATTAATACTATTTTATCTTTATTTATAAAATGGAAATAGACACGTTAATTTATTAAACAACTTATATATATTTGTAATATACATTTTATAGGTCATTAATATGTGCATGGTTATTAGAAATTTTGGTGTTTAAACAAGAATTTATAATTGACATATCAAGAAGCAAAACTATAACATAGATTTCAATTTATTATATGAGTTATTTGTGTATCCAATGAAGAATTTTTATAAGTGAAGATGTATGTGTGTAACAAAAATTTTCTTAATTGAAATTTATCCTAAGTATTTAGGAAAGCATTTGGAATTGATTGAAATAAATCATTGAAAATGAAAAAACAAACTTTTTTTAAATGATAGTTGGCACTTTATAGGCTCTCTTTGCATTCCTTTTTCAATTAGATAGGGTACAAAAGGCAATTCTATTTATTCCAAAGTCGAAGTTGTAGGTAATGTCTTGTTTTTAATGCTCTTATCAATAAATATTGCTCTCTATTATTAGTTGGGTAGTTCAAGGCTGTTTAATTAAACTTCTCACTGAAATAGGTTATCAGCCTTTGTCTTGTATTAACATAACTCTAACATCAAATCTTGAGGCATCACAATCAACATTAAAAGTTCTAGAAAATTTAGGTAATGTCAAAAAGATGATGAACATAACCTATTGTTAATGACTTCAAATCCTTTCTCTTGTTAATTACCCTAATACAACCCTACAAATTTCTTAATAATCTCAATAAGTGGTGCAACAATTTTAATAAAATTTCTAACAAACCTTTGATAAAAACTAGGTAAATCATGAAAACTTCTTAACTTATTTGTAGATTTAGGTCTCGACCATTCCCTAATTTCTTTAATCTTTTTCTCATCTAAGTTGGTACCTTTTACATAAAATATAACCAAAAACATAATCTTTTTTCAAACAAAAAGTATAAGTTTTAATGTTAGTATACAATTATTCGTTTCTTATCAATTTTATTCACATATGTCAAGTGATAAATATAACCTTCTATGTATTTGTTATATACTAAGAGGTTATTTGAAATAAACAACTACAAAATTGCCTATATATGTATGTAATACATGAATTATTAATCTCACGAATGTACTTATTGCATTAGTAAAACTAAATAGTGTAACTAACTACTCAAATAAACAATATAATACTTTACAACAATTTTATTGATAGCTCTAATCAAAACACATCCATCAAGTTCCATTTTTCTTAGGCACTAAAAGTATCGGTACTATACAAGGACTTATATTCACTATTATATACCCCTTAGCCATCAACTCTTTCACTATCTCTACAACTCCTTTGTTTCTTTAAATTGCTCCTTTAAGGTCTATTAAGAATAATAACCCTTAGTACAAAGTTAATTTGAGGATCCTTCTAATAGGTGGTGATCCATTAGAGGCATCATCATATATAGCATCCTTATACTTTTGCAGCAAGGAAATAGTAGCATTAGGAAGAGATACGTTAATCTCTTTAATATGGAGATAATCCCCATCCTTATAATGGGTGGTAATCCACTAAAGGCATCATCAAATTCAATATCCTCGTACTTTTACAACAAGGAAATAGTATCACTAAGAAGAGATATGTTAATCTCTTCAATATGAAGATAATCCCCCTTATAAAGTACAATAATGTTGCTTAGTAAGGATAATATTCCAATTATCAGTTCTTTTGTATAATAACTCACTTGTTCCTTAGTTTTTTTCTCATTAGTAACTCTTATTTTCTAAGTCCTCATATTCCTCTTTTTCTTTCACTACCAACTTTCTTTGTTTTGAACTCATACCCTCACTCTCTTTTTTTCTTTATTCTCTTTTTAACTTCAATTGGTATTTATAGATTTGCTTAGGAGTTAAAGATATAAGAGTGATGGATTTATCTTTCTTTATAAAGGTATACCCATTCTTGAAGCAATCATGTGTTTGATTATATTTTTATGGTCATCCCAGAATATGTGAACAAGTTACATATGTATCACATCACAAAAGAGTTCATCTTTTCCTAATATAGAAAGAGACGGTCATATATTTATTCACCTTGATCTCCCCACACTCTATAACATCAAAGTTTGTATGGCTTTAAATGCTTCCTAGTGACTTTTAAAAAAATGTAATGCCTATTATATTAGCAAAAGTTCTTAGTTATATTATTGCAACTCTTTCCATCAATAATCATATTATATACCTTATTGTAAACATGGCATCTGCTATAGAATATGTCATCCCTCCACTACACTAGGTCATCCTCCTTGATTTGGCGACTTAATGCTCTTCTAGTAATAAGTACTTTGCCTTTAACATTATATTCTACATTCTCATTAATAGAATTCTTCAATGATGGGTTGTCCTCTTTTTCCTTTGAGTTACTCTTACTCATCACTTGCTTGTCATCACTCTTAGTCATAATTAATATTGTGAATATAGTACTAGAGCTAATATCAATTTTGACCTTGGTATATTACAATACTAGTATCAATCAATAATAAATACTACTTTGGATAACTAAAATTTTATTATATTACTTCGTTTTTATAATCGACTAATATTAAATAATTAACAATTTTATTTATTTAATACAAAATTACATTATAAAAACTACAATACAAAACTAAAATTATTTAATAAGTAATACAAATAAATTAAGCCCCATGTCTATGTTAAAAAAATAAAAAATAAAAAATAAAAAATAATAGTTAAAAATAAATTTAAAATAAAAGCAATGTTTAAAGGATGAAAGTGGTTAATGTTTTAATGATAGTGAAAGATGTCCTATATAATTTGAAGGGACTGCTCTTATGCTTCACCTCCTAAACTACAATCCCATCTCTAATAAAGAGGATTTAGTTCGATGAAGAAAACATCTTTTACAAATTTTCTTAAATGGATAATGTAAGATATTGTTAAGAAACTAAGCTCGAAAAGTGAAATAGCATGAAATTGTTTGGTTTAATCAAGCAAGTCCTATAACCTTCTTCATTCTATACCTTGCTATAAAGGGGAGGTTGAGTACGATAGATAGGCTCAAAGGCATTCAAAACTTACTTGATTGTTACATTTCATGTAAACAATAACCTAAGTATTCCAATCTAGCTTCTTCTTATATATTTGGGAAAAGCCATAACATCTATGTAACCTCTGTTCTCCTCTAATGATGTACCAAGGAATGATTAACTAGATATGTCAAAGACATAACGCAATTGAACAATGCTTTCTTACCTACAAAATATCTTTCACGCTTTACGAAGGAAAATAAATAAGAGAATATTTTTCAATAAGGCAACTCAAAAATAGATGCTCTTGTTGAAATTCATGATCAAAGAGTAATTAGTAACTCATCAAGTCCATCTTAGTTGTAGTGAAAGTGTGTATGTAAATTGGGGAATTGCCTTACACTAATTATCAAGGAGATATATAGAAAAAGGATATGCAAACTCTACAAAAATTCCTAACTTTAAAATCATATATTTCTTCTTTAACTAGATTTCTCTCAAACCTAGTCTAAGAACTTCAATTCTATCCCTCAAATAAGTACATATATGTACAAAAATTTTGTCCTAATATCTATCCTCATGATAGTTATAAAAAGTTAAAAGTTTGATTAAGGATTCTTCAATATGATTACATTTGTTTTACAACAAAAGGTCATCCTATCTAGTGATGGACTATACAAACAAAAAGTATGTCATGTTAATATGAAAGTATCAAATAAGAATGCCTCTTTTTTAAAAAGATTTACAATATTTTGGTGGAGGTTGGACGCAAAAATTAATCAATGAAATAACATAAAATCATTAGATTTATCATATTATAATTTGAGGTTAAATATTCAGGATTTAAGGCTTCACATTTTTACTTTAATGAATTTGCACTTGTTTTCTTTTTCTTTGTAGAACTCATGATAATTGTACATTAGTGCGTGGTTTTCTAAGTATTTGGCATGTGTTTACTGCATAATAGGTTAGTATTATTGTGTTTTAGGGCTTGTTTTATGTGTTTTTGTTTACTTTGATCTTCATGGTTGTTCTTTTGTGTTTCATTTTGGTGTAGGGTAAGAATTGAACATTTTGGTGTAAGAATGGAGGGTAGACACCTTTGTGATTGAGCTAGGGACTAAGAGAAGTGAAAAGAAGTGACCAAGAACCTACAACCGTGGGAAAGGTCATGTTTCTCACGATCGTGGGAAATCTCCTATGGAGAAAGTTTATGTCACATTAACCCATAATCATGGGAAGCACAATGATAATTCCCACCATCGTGGGATGCTTAGCCTAAGGATTCACACGAGTTTCACTTTTTTTTAGTGTTTATGATATATAATGTCACAAATCCTTAGGGCTAAGAAAGGTGGTGGAAACTAGCCTCCAAGAGCTAAAAGACAGATTAAGAACTTAGAGATAGGTGAAGAATCAAGAGTTTCATTCCTAATTGAGCAAAGAGCATCCCGTCATCTAGATTTTCTAGATTCGAGCAAAGAAGAGGAGGAGCTCACCCTATCTAATACTTATCTCGATTTTTTTTCTCTTCTTACATGTTTATCGCAGATTGTTTGGTTGTTGGGGATGTTAATGACATTATGATTGGCTAAAATGTTTTTTTGGGGATTGTTGTTTGAACTATTTGTGAACCTTCAGTTGTTGATTTAATAATACAAATGTTTGTGTTATTTATTAAGCTCAAACCTTGCAACAAATCATGAGAGTGAGCTTGATAATCTGTGTTAAATGTATAATGAGAGTTGACATTTAATAGATCTATAAATAACAAGTTATCGATTTATTAAGAAGAGATTTCAATAGATTGATACACTGCCTATAGGATAGCTTCATATCTAGTTGAATGTTTAGGAAAAGCTTTGCACATCGAGAGATCCTAAAGTTAATCCTAATTTATTTAACAAGTGACATTTAGTTGCACTTTAAGAAAAGGTAGCTAAAATTTTTGGAAATGTTGGGCCAACCATAAATTGAATCGATTAACCAGAGGGGAGCAAATGGAGATAATGACAAGTCCTAATTCTTAATCTTGATTTTCTCCAAAGTTTAGTTTACAAATTTGGTTTAGGTTGTGTTGTTTCCTTTTACCTATAATTTGTCTTTATTTTACTTATCTATTTAAATTTGATTGAATCGGGGTTCTTAAACAAAGAACAACCTGAATTATGCCTAAGCACAATCCTTGTAGGATTGATATCTACTTTCTACTACAAGTTACGACTCGTATACTTACGATTTTGAGCATAAAACTAGTATTTGGGTTTGCATTGAACAAGTTTTTAGCGCCGTTGCCTAGGATTGGTTATTTAGCATCATGTTTAGTTTGGGTTACTTTGATTTAAGAGTTTTTTTTATACTTTTCCTTGTGTTTGATTTAAGAGTTTTTTTATACTTTTCCTTGTGTTTGATTTAAGAGTCTTTTTTTATACTTTTCCTTATGTCTTTATAGGTAAATGAACATAAAGAACACGCGAAGGACTACCAAATTTTGTAACGAAGAGTTACTAGATATCACAAGGTACGAACGAGAGTTGAGAAAAGCAAAGTGCCAAGACATTACACAAAGAAATATGATGGAGGAAGGAGAACAAGGGGGCTAGAAGGACATTGATCGACTTTATGAGGCCAGGATTCAGTCCTCAAAGAGTTGTAAGGCCAGCAATTCAAGATAACAATTTCAAGATCAAGCCAGTACTCCTCAACATTCTTCAGAGTATTATGCAATTTTATGGGTTGTCTAATGAAGATCCCAACGCCCATCTCACTAACTTTATTGAGATATCCGACACCTTCCGGTTTAATGAGATGTTTGATGATGTCATGAGGTTATGACTATTTTCTTTCACTTTGAGAGATCAGGAAAAAGCATGGTACAACTCACTCAGCTTAAGGCAGATTACTACTTGGGAATAACTAGCCTAGACATTCCTTGCTGAGTATTGCCCATTGAACAAGACAACAAGGATCATAAAGAAAATCACAAATTTTCAACAAAGTGATGGGGAGTCTTTATATGAAGCTTAGGAGAGGTTTAAAGAACTACAGAGTAGCTGCCCTGACCACAACCATCAGGGAGTTCCTTACATAATTATTCTACAAGGGTGTAAATTAGAGCACAAGAGGAACCATAGATACAGCTGCTAAAGGTTCTTTGATGAGGAAAACTATTAATGTAGCTCATGATCTTTTGGAAGAGTTGGCAAGCAATAGTTGAATGTGGTCAAGCAAGAGGAGTAGATAGGGGTAAGAGGAGCAAAAGGTATGATCTCAATTAACTCTGTTACAGCTTTATAGGCACATATCACAGCCCTCACCAAGCAGTTGAGCAACATGCAAGGAGCATCTTTGTCTACAGCTAAAGCTATGCAATGATAATATGAGTTATATGGGCAAGACAACCATTGCAAAAACAAAATGTTTCTTATTGGGAGCCAGTAGCACTGAATAAGTAAATTACTTGTCCTCACCACAATGAAGTAACAATCCACACTCTTATACTTATAATCTAGGGTGAAAAAACCACCTAAATTTTTCTTAGAGTACTAGGAATGTAGGTGGCCAAACAAGACTATAGAGACCTCATGGTTTTTAGTAAAATCGATTTGGATATTTGGAGAACAAAATAGACAAGTTGATGGACGTTTTGGGGTCCAGACTGGAAAATCAAGAAGGGAACTAAAAGAGGATGTTTTCGAGCTAGAAGGAAAGTTAACAGAGGATTGAGTTAAATTTTGATCAGATCGTGAAGAAATATGCCTCATCCATCCACAGCTTGGAGGTACAGATTGGTCAACTTGCTAACTCTTTATCCTTTAGAAGTGCAAGTACCTACCAAGCAATACTGAGGCCAACCTAAGGGAAAAACTCAAGATTATTACACTTGAAAGTGGCAAGTAGATGGTGGAACCAAGTGTGCCAAAGGATAGCCAAGAAAAGGGAAAAGGTAAGGAGAATAAAGAAGAGAAAGAAGAAGAGAGGCCTTATATGCCACCACCAACCTACAATCCTAAAATTTCGTATCCATAAAGGGTGAGACAGCATTAGGTGGACACTCAATTTTCCAAGTTTTTGGAGAAACTAAAGAAGCTTCAGATCAATTTATCATTGTTAGAAGCTTTGAAGTGCATGCCCAAGTATGTGAAGTTTCTTAAGGACGTACTGACAGACAAATGCACTTAGGAGGACAATCAGATGGTCACTTTGATAAAGAATTGTAGTTTGATTATTTCAAGCATGATGCCTTCAAAACTACAAGATCCACGGAGTTTTACAATTCCATGTATTATTGGTGACTTTGAATTTTCCAAATAGTTATGTGATTCAGGTGCAATCATTAACTTGATGCCTTTGTCTATTTTTAAGAAATTGGGACTAGGAGAGTTCAAACTAACATCCATGCTAATTCAACTTGCAGATCAATCCATTAATAGGCCATATGGAGTTGTAAAAGATATGTTGGTAAAAGTGGATAAAAATTTTGTTGTGTTGGATTTTGAAGCTGATAAAAATTGTCCATTGATTTTGGGTTGGCCCTTTATGAATAATAGTAGGGCATTAGTTGATGTACACGAGAAAAATTTTGTTTTAAGAATTGGTGATGAGCAGGTTGAATTTAACATTTCTAAATCTTTGAAGAAGCCGATGGATGGTAAAGTATGTATGAAGATTGATGTTGTGGATGAATGTTTAAAAGAGGTTGAAGAGAAAGTTAATGAAGTTACTTAAGTGCACAGGGATGAGAGTGTGAGAGAAGATTAATTATGTAAGGAAGTCGAGTTAAAGAAGTTGGAGAGAACAGATACACCTACACCACCTTCCATTGTTAAGCCCCCACTTTAGAGCTTAAACCTTTCCTTCTTATGTGAGATACACCTTTTTAGGTAAGAACCATACCCTACCCATCATTATCTCAAACCAATTAAATTGTAAGCAAGAAGAGAAAGTGGTTGAGACCATTAGGAAGAGGATGAGTGCTATAGAGTGGCAAATTTATGATATTGGGTCGATTAGCCACAATGTGGTGATCCATAGGATTAACCTAGAAGAAGGATGTAAAACTGTGAGGGAGCGACAAAAAACGTTAAATCCAAACATGTAAAAGGTTATGAAGAAAGAGGTAGTGAAGCTGCTGGATGTAGGGATTATTTATCTCATTTCAGATAGTGAGTAGGCGAGTCTGGTACAGTGTGTGCCTAAAAAGGGAGGCATGACAGTGATGGAAAATGAAAAAGGTGAAAAGATTTCTACTAGGACCATCATAAGTTAGAGAGTATGTATCGATTATCGGAAGCTCAATTTGGCCACCAAGAAAGATCACTTCTCTTTACCTTTTATGGACCAAATGATTGAGAAGGTGGCTGACCATGCATTTTATTGTTTTCTTGATAGATACTTAGGGTACAATCAAGTGGTTATATACCCACCAGATTAGGATAAGACCACTTTCACTTGTCCTTATAAATCTTTTTATTATTGAAGGATGCCTTTTAGTTTATACAATGCACCTGCCACATTCCAAAGGTACATGATGGCCATATTCACAGACATAAATGCGAAGTTTATAGAGGTATTTATTGATGACTTCTGTGTCTTTGGAGATTCTTTTGATCATTATTTGTTTAATTTTGACATAGTGATTCAAAGATGTAAGGAGTCTCATCTAGTCTTGAACTAGGAGAAGTGTCAATTCATGGTTCAAGAGGGACTTGTATTGGGCCATAGGATCTCGTGCAAAGAGATTGAAGTGGATCGAGCTATGGCTGAAGTAATTGAAAAGCTACCACCTCTACGAACATCAAGGGCATCCGAACCTTCCTTGTTCATAAAGGGTTCTATAGATAGTTCATCAAGGATTTTCTCTTATTGCTAGATCTTTAACTCATTTATTAGTTAAAGATGTGCCTTTTGTATTTGATGATACTTGTTTGGATGTTTTTAATAGGTTGAAGAAGGAACTTATAACAACACCTATTCTGACATCGCCTGATTGGTCTCTTCCCTTCAAGATTATGTATGACGCAAGTGATCATGCCATTAGTTGTGTTCTTAGCTAGTGGAAGGAAAAGAGTCATTACTATACAAGCAAGACCTTGATGGAAGCACAACTAAATTCACAACTACAGAAAAAGGAGTTGTTTGCTTTGGTCATTGCATATGAGAAATTTTATTCTTGTTTGTTAGGCTCACATGTTATTGTTTTTACAGATCATGCAGCATTATGGTATCTTTTTGCTAAGAAGGATGCCAAGGCTAGGCTTATCTAGTGGCTGGTTCTGCTCTAAGAATTCAACATTGAGATTAAAGACAAGAAAGGAGCAAAAAATGTTATAGCGGACCACCCCTCGATACTTAACGGAGGGTACCATGAAGAAGAAAAGGAAATTGAGGAGAGCTTTCTAGATGAGGCTTTAATGATGGTAGACAATCCTTTTCATCCATGGTTTGTAGATATTGCAAACTAGCTCTTAGGTGGTATTCTTCCTTCTAATCTCTCTTATCAATAAAAGATGTGGTTTATGTTTTAATATTCTTGTTATATTTGAGATGAACCTATACTGCATAAGATATATGCTGACAGTGTGATTCACAGGTATGTTCCTGAAGATGAAATACCTAAAATTTTGATACAATGTCATAGCTCACTTTATGCATTATGAAGCTAACAAAACTGCAACTCAAATTTTGGAGTGTGGATTCTATTGGCCAACCTTATTCAAGGATGCTCTAGATTTTGTGCTGAAATGTGATAGGTATTACAGAGTGGCAACATATCGAAGAAAGATGAGATGCCACTTTCAAACATCATAGAGGTAGAGATATTCGATGTGTGGGGCTTGGATTTTATGGGACCATTCCCATCCTCCTTAGGTAACACTTACATATTGGTTGAAGTTGACAATGTTTCCAGGTGGGTTGAGGTCGTAGCTACTCTAACTAATGATAGTAAGGTGTTTCAAAAGTTCATCAAGAATATCTTTACAAGATTTGGGGTACTTAATGGAGGGAGCCATTTTTGTAACAAACCGTTTGAGGCTCTTCTAAAAAGATATAATATTCATCATAGAGTGGCGAATCCTTACCACCCTAAACTATTGGCCAAGTGGAGGTGGTGAATAGACAATTAAAGAAGATTTTGGAAAAGGTAGTGACTACCTTAAGAATGGATTGGTTGTTGAAGCTAGATGACACCTCATACGCTTACAGGATAGCATTCAAGACACCTATAGTAACTACTCCATATAGACTTGTGTATGGCAAGGCATGCCATCTACCTTTGAAGTTGGAGCATCGGGCCTATTAGATTGTTAAAAAGTTAAATGTGGATTGAAAGCTTACAGGTGAGAAGAGATTGTTATAACTTGATGAATTAGAAGAGTTAAGGTTTGATGCTTATGAAAATGCCAAGTTGTACAAGGAAAGAACAAACAAATGGCGTGATGCTTACATCAAAAAGAAAGAGTTTAAGAGTGGGGACTTAGTACTTTTGTTGAATTCATGACTTCGATTATTTTATGGAAAGATCAAGTCAAGATGGAGTGGACCCTTCAAAGTCCTTCAATTGTTTTCCCTTGGAGCTTTGGAGTTAGAAAATGACAAGAGTGAAGCATTTAAGGTCAGTGGGCATAGATGCAAGCCATACTATGGAGGGACATCCTCACAAGAAAGGGCAGTCATCGCTTTCCTTTCTTCCACTCCTTTATGAACGCATTATGTAATGGTCAAGCTAATGACCTTAACTTAGCATGTTTACCTTTATTTTTTTGTCTTTGTCTACTTGTTTGTTTGATTTGTTTAATTTTGATTATGTTTGGTTTGAATTTTGTTTGAGTTTTAACTTGTATTCTCTTTAATTATCTTTTTGGTTAGTTTATTTATATGTGTTTGTTGGTTGCTTGAATGTTGGGAATGCATGCTAAACCTAGAAAAAGGCTAAAAAGTTAGAAAAGTTGGAGTGCCCACGATCGTAAGAATGGGTCTATTTCCCACGATCATGGGAAGGCTCTCCAGAAACTTTCTGGAGCCTTAACCCACGATGTGGGAATCACTGGGATTCCCACGATCATGGAAATCACAAGGATTCCTATGATTGTGAGATCCTTTGATGAAAGATTTTAAAAAAACTCCCTCTTTCTTCTTTTTTCTTCATCTTCTCACTCTCTCTCACTCTTAAGCCGACTTCCACTAACCCTAACCTAAAAAATCCTTCATCTTTTCCCTAAATCTTGGTATTATCTTCATTTGTTTCCATCATTATTCACTTCTTTAACACTTATTACACATTACCCATTCACGAATGCAAGAATTTGGTGAGTTTTTATTTCTTTCTCTCTCTAAAACATGCTCACCTCTCTTTTGCCTATTTTTGTATATTTTTCTTCTTCAATGACTCCAAAGAAGCTTGTCGCCTGGAAACCAATCGACCAATTGCGCCTTCAAGTCTCTGGAGAAGGTAAAATCGATATGATGGTCAATTTTCGCTCCCCATTCCCAATTTTTTCGGAAGAAGAAAGTGTGAGATTTTGGGATTTTGAAGATAGAGAATTATTGCCTCCTAGATATTTTGATTTTGAATTGTTAGAAACTCTAGATTTGAGGCATAATATTGAATGATTAGTTGTGAATATTGGTTGGGGTCGTCTAATTCGTTGTGATGTATCGATATACCCAATGATGACAATATAATTTTTCACCACTGTGCACTATAATCCTAAAATGGACACATTCTGGTTTAAAACATGCATATAAGCTTGATTATACTGTCATTTGTTCTCTTTTTGACTTGTCCAACACAAAAGTTTTAGATGACCATAATGAATTTTTATGGATGATTATTGGAAAAGCCTTACGGGTGAAAACACTTTTGATTCTAAGAATGTACCTAATACTTTAATTTGTAGCACTGAGCACTTACTGCTTCACAAATTTATGTGCTTATTTGTTTTTAATAAAACTGAAAGCAATAAGTGTTCGGCTAAAGAACGTTTCTTTCTTTGGTGCATGGATCAAAAAGTTAAAGTAAATACCATGTATCACATTTTTAGGTCTGGTATGAGTTGCATTAATAAGACAAGATCATATTTTGGTATGGCGTACATTATTACTACTTTGGCTTCATTTTACAATCTTAATGTGGGTAGTGTGAGCACTGTTAAACCTGATGTGTTTGATGTATTGTATTTAAGACAATATGAAATTTTGGAGCTTCATTCTATGGAGCTCCAATATCCTCAGACGCGTACTGCTGTTAAGAATAAGAAGGGCAAGAACACAGCCATGTCTCAACCATCCACCAGTAGCAGCAGATGTTGATAGGTTTTAGTAAATTCCTAACCAAATGGCTATAAATCATCAACAAACGAAGTTGCAAATCAATGTGCTTGATAACCAAATGCAACAAGTACATAAGGAGTAACGGTACATCAACAAGAAATTCCTCTAGTTCATCCAAGCCAAAAACATTAAAGTACCCTCTCTTACGCCCTCGCCACCGCAATCTCCATGAGCCTTCTTACCCATCACTTTTTATATTGTTTTATTTACTTTGTTAGTTGTGTTACTTGTTTGCTTAGTTGATATTGTGTTTGATGTTTTAATTTCTTTTTGTGGTTGCCTTGTCACATTGAGGACAATGTGTTGTCCAAGTATGGGGAGGTGACATTTGCTTTGTCAATTGCTTTGTTTTAGTTTGTTGTATTTACGGTTTGCATTTTGTTAATTTGCATGCCTGTTTTAGGCATATTAGGTTGTTGCTTTGTGTTAAGCAATGGAACTACACTTGAATCATTTTGATGTGTTTTGTCATAAGATTCTGCCATACTATTTGTAATGAGATTGAATGCATGCTTGAACTCGGATTAGGCTACTTGAGTAGAGAGTGAATCATGTTGAGTGATAAAAGGTAGTTGTTTGCATAAGCTTACTCAAAATTTGACACTTGAGCAATGAGGTAATGTAGAAATGCATAATGAATTTTCATTTGAGCCAATGTAAGGATTGAGCCTGTATGACTCCATCTATAGTCATTTTATTTCTTTGATTGTGTGATGCTTCCTTAGGTTACTACCTTTAAAACTTGCTTTGAATTGGTTTGAGTCTACTGGATGAATGCTTAATAGAGATGATTAAGGCCTTTTTTTGTGATAACCCTTGGCTTAAATGACATGCCTTTTTTATCCCTTGCTACCCCATTAAGCCTTAACCTTTTTTTAAAAAAAACACTCCATATTTTAAAACCCGAAATCCCATTAGCCTACCCATTAGTTTGGAATTTTTGCTACATTTTTTTAGATGAGTTGAATGATACTTCTACTCTTGGATCACATTGTATTTAGTTGCCATTTTGTTTATTGTTTTTCAATTATTGAAAAAAACTTTTTGGTAGCATCAATAAGTGCGGAGTAGTTGTTTATTTTCATTTTTATCTTACAATTATGTTTGTTATCCCTTTGTTCACTTATTACTTTATGAATGCTTATGTTGAACTCTTTACCTTTTTTGATCCACCTTAATCCTTATTACATTACAACCTGAAACAAATCCTTTTGATCTATTTATGCATGTAATCATTGTAGAGGATAATTGGTGTATTAGCAATCCTATGGTAGTGTAGTTTCCTATAGGGAGCTTGAGCGAGACACTAACCATCAAACATAGGAGAGAAATGAGTGAAATTGTGAGAAAGATTCATTGTGCGTTTATACTTACCTTTGAGTGATGGTGTCATAAATTGAGTTTGCTTATGTACACTAATGAAAAGTAGTCATGTTATGTATAATAAATTGGCATTTAAGTTGGCCAAACTTTGAGGGAATCCATGCTTTGATCATTGTGAAAATAAAGTGATGGAATTGATTGGCTGTGTTTGATTTTTCTTTAGGACAAGCAAGATTTAAGTGTGGAGAGGTTGATAGTTGTGCATTGGTGTGTATTTTTCTAAGTATTTGGCAAGTGTTTCTTGCATAATAGATTAGTATTATTATGTTTTACGACTTGTTTTGTGTGTTTTTGTTTAGTTTGATATGCATGGTTGTTCTTTTATGTTTGATGTTGGTTAGGGTAAGACTTGATCATTTTGTTGTAGGAATGGATGGTGGACATCTTTGTGATTATGCTAGGGACCAAGAAAAGAGAAGAGATGTGGAGTTATTGAAGAACAAGAACCCATGACCGTCGGAAAGGGTATGCTTCCTATGATCGTGGGAAATCTATGGAGAAAGTTCCTATCACATTAACCCACGATCGTGGGATGTACAAGGATAATTCCCACGATCATGGGATGCTTAACCCGAGTAGTCATGCCGATTTCATTTATTTTTTTAGGGTTTTATGATATGTAATGTCAGAAATCTCTAGGGCTGAAGAGGGTGATGGAAACTAGCCTCCATAAGCAAAAAAAAAAAGGTGGAGAATTAAGGTTTTTCATTCCCAATTAAGCAAAAAGCATCCCTTCATCCAGATTTTCTAGATTCGAGAAAAGAAGAGGAAGAGCTAGCCCCATTTAGTTCTTATTTCAATTTTTTTTCTCTTCTAACATGTTTTTCATAGATTGTTTGGTTGTTGGGGATGTTAATTACATTATGATTGATTAAATTTTTTTTAAAGGGTTTATTGTTTAAACTATTTGTGAACTTTCAATTGTTGATTCAATAGTACAAATGTTTGTATTATTTATTGAGCTCAAACCTTGCAACAAATCGAGAGAGTGAGCTTAGTAATATATGTTAAATGTATAACAAGAGTTGACATTTAAGAGACCTATAAATAACAAGTTAATGATTTATTAGGAAGAGATTTCAATAGATTGATACACTGCTTATAGGATAGCTTCATATCTAGTTGAATGTTTAGGAAAAGCTTTACACATCGAGAGATCCCAAAGTTAACCTTAACTTATTTAACTAGTGACATGTAGTTGCACCTTGAGAGAGGGTAGCTAAAATTTTAGGAAATCTTCGGCTAAGGATAAATTGATTCAATTAACTAGAAGAGAGCAAATAGGGATAATGACAAGATCAAATTCTTAATCTTGATTTTCTCCAAATTTTAGTTTACGATTTTGGTTTAGGTTGCATTGTTTCCTTTTACCTTTAATTTATCTTTATTACTTATCTATTTAAATTTGATCGATTTCTTAAACAAAGAACAACCTAAATTAAGTAGTGCCTAAGTAAAATACTTATAGGATTGATATCCGCTTTTTACTACAATTTCCAACCCGTATAATTGCATTTTTTAGCGTAAAACTAGTAGTTTGGTTTGCATTCAACAACTCATCTTGAATGAACTCAAAATTTTTGCAATTTGACTTGTTTTTAATTTAGGTTATGTTTAGTTAGGAGTTTATTAATAGAATGAAATAAAATGTAATATTATTTTATCATTTTGGAGGAAAGTTTATAATGAAATGGCATAAAATGATATGGAAAAAGAGGGTTTTATATTCTATCTCATTCCATCCTAAATAATAAAAATAAAAAACCTCTTATTTGTGAGATTTAAGATGGAATGTAAAATGATAAACAACTTTTTATTATAGTACATTATAAACCCCTTTTTTAAAGACAACACTTTACTATATTATATTATGAGCTCTTCTACCTTTTTTAAATAACACTTTTCTAATATTAAATCTTTTTATATTCTAATATATTATAAATCATTCAATTTCGTCAAAAACCTGGCAATTGGGTTGGGTTTTTAACCGCTCGAATCTCAATTCCATCATATCTTGAATTAAATTCAGACAGATAAAAAATGTTCGGAGCGGGTTTGGACTGTTGACACATATCCGTTAGATGTAACGGGCTGGACAGCTGCTACTTTGTACAGATGTATACTACAGAGGTAACCGTCCGGTCCGGGCAATGATTTTAGAATCTCTAAATCTTTCTGGAGCCCGGTCTAAATTCAGACTCGATGTGTTCTCTGGTTAGACGGCTGAGGACCTTAACTCCATGCCTCCGGTCCACCTCCAATCAGTTCCGCTTCGCGCGGACTGAATCCGGTACAAACAGGCGGCGCTCCAAGCAGCCGGCCTTTGGTAAGAAGAAAACGGAAGAAAAATCAGAGTGGTGGGTCGTCGACGGTGAGATGCATGAAATCGGCGAGCACGTGCCTCTGCGTGAACGGTTCGTGATTCCTCGAGACAACATACCCAATAAGCGCCGTAAACAGCTCAGAGAGCAGTTCATGCGCCGCACGCGCCTCGTTCTCAAGGAAGCTGTAAGAACCTTTTTATTGTAGTCCCATCCATATCCTTCTTTCAATTCTCTGAGCTTTATTTTTGGGATGATTGATTTTTCTAATTCAATTTATTTTGTGTTTCATAAGGAGCACGAGCCTTGGTGCAAAAGGTATATGGAGTTGTATAATGAACTTAGAGAGAATTGGGAGCGCTTGTATTGGGATGAGGGCTACTCGAAGAAAATAGCCCAAGATCATGCTAATTATGAGTCTCCTGATGATGATGACCAAGATTTTAACCCTTACAAGTTTGTTCTTTCCCATCTCTTTGTTTTTAAACAAATTTCTGAATTCCTACTTCTATTATGAAGAGTTTGTTCCTTTAAGTACGGTTAATGGTAATCTGATGCGAATGCCAGCGACTGTGAAGAATCTTACCTAGTCATTGGTTGGAGAATTTCTGTTTCATAGTGGAGAGGAAGTCTTTGTCTGGTGCTTATAAATTGTTTCCATTTTTAATCTCATTGTGTATACTTTTAATTTTTCAGCATAATTTGTTATATCACATGATAGATTCTCTCCTTTTGTTTTTAATGCTGTTTATTTTGTTGTTAAGGGATGAGCTTTCTTTTTCTTCATTTTCATGCAATTTCAAGCCAAGACGTCTCATATTTGATGTTTTTGCATGTGGTACAGGAGTAGGCGAAATGAACTTAGGAAGGTATGCACCTTACTGAAACTTTCTCTATGGATCTGATGTGACTGTAATTTTAATTTGCCATAGAACACTAAGATAGATATTGTTCCGAGGTATTATGAGTTATAAGTTGGTCGATTATTGGTCACTATTTTCTCCAATTTATTGAGAACATGGTTACATACTTATGAATGGATATGCTTGTAGGTATTGAAATGCTCTATGATGATGGGTTATGATGTCATTTTTGTGCTACTTTAGAACAGATTGCTAAACATGGATTTTTCAATCTCTAGCTTGAGTTTGTAAAAGACAAATTTTAAAAACTACTGTGAATGCAGGACCAGAATTTCGGGCGAAACAGTCAAGAAGATTCATGGGAAAAAGTCAACCTAATTCGAGATAAGTTTGAATATGATAGAGAGAGAAGAATGAGAGAGAAAGGTATTTTGTGTGGTGTGATGTTACTAGCTTGGATTATTCATTTATTTGGCCAAATTGCTTAACAGTCTTGTTGCAATTAATAGCATGAAAATTTGGTTGATATCAACTCAAAATTAATTTCTTTACCATGTTACTTTGTCCATCAATGCATTTAATATATATGCAACCTGCGGGGGTACTTTGTTCAGTTTAGATGTAAAATGTTAAGATGAGGCATGTTTCTTTTATGTGACTGCGATACATGGTAATAACATCCACAGAAGTTGTTGCTAATCTAGATGTGCTTCTTTAGGACTTGCACACGGCAGCTTCAGTTATTGAAAATAAGCAGTTTCTCATATCTGGTCTAGAGAATTGGTTGCCAAGAGTGCGTAAACTTTTAACTTTCCAGTTAAAGAAAATTGAAAGAAAACCCTTTACTATTCCTGCTCTATAAGAATGATGTGCTTTGCCTCGTTACGAGGAAACCGATATCATGAGATGTATCAGATTGGTTTTAGTACAAACTTTCCCAATTCATTGAGTAATTTGCTTCAATAGTTGTGGCCATGGTGAAGACAAATTCAACTTGTGGTTGATGGTGGCTTGGAAATTTTATCCCGGTCCTTATGTTCTTGTTGTCTTTTCCTAATATGTTTTTCATATGCAGCATTTGCACCAATGACTCGAGGAACTTCTCAAGACATGCCGAGTTTGAACTCCCTGAATCAGCCATTTGATACCCGCAGGTACTTCCCTGCTGAATGAGATTGACGAAAGTGTTGTCACAACATTGCAATTCCAGGAAATGAGAATCTAGGAAAATATGACGGCAAAATCTGCAGGAAGGGCATTGGCAGTTTTTAGCTCTTAACGAGCTTCCGTACTTCTGATTGGAGGGTTGGTTTAGCTGAAGCCCCTCATGAGTGGTTGTTGTTCATATTCCATAACAAAAGTTTTAGTCAGTAGGTTAGCTCTTGATAATAGTTTGTTCGTTTGGTTGTGTTGGTCTTGACGCGAAGAGATGAGCCCAAAACTATTGTTATTAATCTTAATATGCAGGTTATAGTTTTGAGGTACAAGAATGCGTTGAGTCGTTATCTCAGTACAACTTTAATGGACTTTTGTTCTTTAGATTATCGTCATAACTGCATTGTTTTCTTCATGCATCACTTCACTAAAACAGATCCATCAAATTTCACTTGTTTTTGTAGAGTTCTTTTATTCCCCTGAGTGAAAAGCTTTTTTTCTGGAAATTAAAAAATTAAATTAATTCTAAGCAAAAACTCGAAAGGATATCAAGTGCATCATACAATAATAAAAATTTGATAAATCGAAAAAAAATCAAAACTTAAATAACCAAAAAATAAACAAAGCTTTCACGATTATACTTCTTGTGAATTGCTACTCCCTGAGTCATTTGTTTTTATAGTGGAAGAATCATGTGTACAGCTTTGCTGCTAAAGACCAGCCTCTAATCGTTACTAGCTTTCATATCATATAGAAGTAGGCAAGTTTTAACTCCTAACTTTCGGTCTTAAAGTACACTGCTCACATCTTTGAACACTTTTCTGTTTTTTTTCTCTTTATAGATTATAGAATGTGTAGCCCGTAGCCATTTGAAGGAAAGCATAATCATCATTGGGCATTCCCTGTAGCTTAATGATCCGTAAGACGTCTCTTTCTATTTATAATAGGAACCACACCTCACTAGAATATCCTGCTACAGTGTATTTGAATGTAAGCAGTTAAAGAATAAAGGGCTTATAGATTTCTAATAGTCGCCATAAAACTTGCAGTTGAGTGTAAGGTGCCAAATAGGGGCTTCTGATTCTATCATATATAGTTAGCCTTTCCTTTACCGTTAGCTACAACATGAAAGAGACTTTAGGGGCCATTCGCTTGTTCCAGACCACCTTGTGCTAGGGGTGGGTGCAAAAATTCTGAATGTTTCCTTTCATGACTCGGTTGAGAGATGCCTTATGGAAGGTCTTGACCATATGATTTATCCTCCCTCAAAGATTCAGGGTTGTAAGCAAGAAGGCAGTCATTTCAGAAGCTTGTTACTCTACTTGATTGATTCCATCCTTTATTAGAGATTAGGCAACTAACTGAGGAATTAACATGATAAAAATGTCTTAAAGTATTGAAGTTAGGCAAGAGATGAAGGGGTCCAAATGGACTATCATTCCAAAGAGGTGGAGAGGCCATTCCATACTTAAAATCTGAATATGCAATTGCATGGAGTCTCTTAGCTTCAGAATTTGCATCATGCTCCATGAAGAGTTGGCTGTTGCTCCATGAAGAGTCTGACTATTGCTTTAGCTAACTAGAATTTTTCCCTCTTGGATAGTATCTATGGACCGATCTCTCCCATTATGAAGTCTTCTTAGTTATAATTCTCCATAACCCTCAATCATCCCTTAGTAAACATAGATTATCCCAGCAAACTTTAGCAAAAGTCCTAGTTTCTTATGAGCTTCTCAACTTCCTTAGTTTTGAGGGAGTAGTAAGAATGATGACCAATCAACATTGGTGATAAGAGAGATGAGAGAGAGACGAGTAGAGATCCCATAACTTCTGAGATCGCTGGTTGTTAATCCTTCTCTCTCCATGGCTTCTTCTTCTTCTCCTTCCCCAACTTGAAATCCTCTTGCCCTAATACCTGTTCTTTCTCCAAGTCCCTCCTAAACGACCTATTCCTCCAACCCTAATTGAACCCAAAACATAAACCCAAACATCAACGTCCTTTCTCCGACCAAAATTCCACCCCCCAAAATGACCTCTTCCACCAATCGTACCCAAAACACATCCTCGACTAAAAACCTGATAGATGTAGGCCTATTTGCTACTCAACAGGCGTCTGAACCAGAAACATCCTCTTAATCCCTTACGATTAAAACTTCGAAGAATCCTAGAACTTGGAAATCAGTAGTTTTTGAATGTCTGGAGGACTCTTCGGAAACTAAAACTTTGACCTACTATCCCCCGGAGGTTAAGGAGGACTAGATCTATGTCATTCCTCCTCCAGAGTTAGCGAAGAAAGGAGCTGCTCAATTCAGATTCGCCCTGATAGGATTTTTCATAGGTAAGAGACTAAGAGTCCTACATTTCCTATGGTTCAGAGAGCGTTAGCAAAATCCTGGTTAGCATTTGGGCTTAAGGAAACCTTAATCATGGGTTTAAACAACTTCCTGTTTAAATTTGATTCGAAGATAGGTTTGAATTTGGTTTTGGAGAATGATCCTTGGCATATCCAAGATAAACCCTTTTTTTTACAGAAGTGGTGTTTGAATGTGGGGGAACAAGAAGGTGTTAAGTTTGCCCCGGTGTGGGCTAGATTCCATAACATACTTGTAGAATACTGGAACACTGAGGGATTGGGAAGAATAGCAAGTGTGGTTGGTCACCCTTTACTTATAAATACCCAAACTGCTAGGATGTCTAGGATTGTGTATGCTAGAATGTGTATAGAGCTAGAATTACAAAGGAGTTGGCCTTCTTCTTTCCAACTGGCTACTTATAGTGAAAAAGGGAAAATAATCTTTAAGGAAATAAAGATTGAGTAAGAATGGAGGCCTAATCATCATTTACAGAAGAAGGAATGGGCACCCACAGGGAGATTATTTAAGACTAGATTACAACAAGAGTTAAAGAAGGGGAAGGAAATTATTCCAAATAGTTTAAATTAACAAAAAAGGAAGGAGTAGGAGTTAGCCTCTAAGAAGACATCAAAATCATAAGGAGAATAAAGCTTCTAATATTTTGATAGAGCAAAGTAAGGGTAAAGGATCTCAATAGAATTTTCAAGCTCCTGGGATGGCAATACAAGATGATAAGAAAGCAAGTCCTTTTGGAAGTCCTACCCAACTAAGCAAAGATCAACAGAAGCAAGATGAATCGAGTGGAGACTTTAAGGATCCAAATCTTCCTGCTGTGAGTAAAGTAAGTATCCACCTCTACTGTTTCTAAATTTGTTCCTAGTACTAATGAGTCATGGGCTTCTGGAAGGGGCAGAGGGGGATTTTACTGTTAGGAAAAGTAGGAAATCTAGTAGGATGCCTTTATTATGTTTTGTGATATGGCTTTAGTTTTTTGGAATGTTAAGGGTCTTACAACCCTAAAAAGCAACTAGTTGTAGATGCATGTATTAAGAGGTTGGCAATTTCTTTTGCCTGCTTGATTGCATCTAGGATTAGGTCTCCTTCCTTTTTGAATCATGTATGCTCCTCTTTGTTATAGTATTGTAGATCATGCTTCAAATGCTAGGATAGTAATCCCTTGGAATCTAGATTGTTTCTTGTGTTCTATTCAAATCACAAATGATCAACTGATTCATTTAGAGGTTACTCCAATGAACAATCTCAATCATAGGAAGAACCTCTAGTCTGATCTGTCAAATATCAATCGCACTGTTGGTAACCACCCTGGGATTGTAGCTAGGATAGTGATCCTAATGTTGAGTTTACTTTGAGTTAATGTTGATTTAGTTATTTTGTGTTTATTGATTTGGGTGTTGTGATTAATTAATATAATTGCATGTTTCGGTAACAAATCTAGAGGGTGAGCCGAATAAAAAGATTAGATCGAATTAATGAGAGTTAGGCAATCTAATTAGCCACTTAATCAATCTAGTCGGTAATTTTATGAAGAGAGATCTTGCGCAAGACCCGATTGTTTATTAGAGAGCTTTAGAACTAATTAGAATTGTGGGTAATTTGTGAATTGTTAGATTGCAAGTTCCATAATTCAATTAGGGTTTACAATTTAATGTTTAATGGTTATAACTCGAGATAGAGTAATCAATCCTGCGACCGTCTTATAGACCTATGTCTTTAGTTCAATCTCCAATCAAAATTATCCCATTTGAATATCTACAGATCAAGATATGGCTAAACTACCAAAGTCTGTTATGTGGAAACACTCCATCTAACGAGGTACACACTCCAATCAACGCACCTCAGTCTTATTATGTAAGAACAATGCCAAAAACACATCCAAATACTAAAAACATCCCTCATATAAAATACTTCTTTTAACAAAACCCTTCATGTTACCCTCAAAAACTCAAACAACATATCAAAATTTCATACCTTTTAAAGAAGTGTTTCAAAACCCTCATTCGTCACTCCACTAGCTTCCCTTCTTTGGTCTTCTTCTCTTTTACACATTACATACCCATTCAAAACTCATTTTCAACAATCATAGATGCATAACAAAACCCTAGCTGAAGTTGAGATGAGAAAGGAGCTAAATTTCATACCAAAACATGCAATTAACGTACCTTAAACTTTAAATGCATAAAGGGATTTAACAAGATGTTGGATTGTGAGAGAGAAAAGCTCAAACTTCTGCAATTTTTTTTTGGTTGATCCTCCCCCTCTTTATCTACGTGTGTTTAGGTAAAACTTGAGGTGGGTGAGATGACATTTACCATATGGCTTAAGCTTACGTTGCGGGACATGAAACATGGCTCAATTTTATTGGTTTCTAACTTTTCACCTTTCTGTAATTACAAAAATGACCATACCTTTGTCTTATTCTATGAAATTGCATGTCATCTTAATACATTTAACAATTTAGTCCATGATTAATGTATATTTTTGCATGCATAACAAATTAATCACAAATTACTAAATTACCCTCAATAATTAAGTTCCTATCGATTACAAATACTTTCAGGGACATGAAACATTCCTACTAGGGTATAATTTTGGGGCCTCACATTTTATTTTGTTTTTCCCTTTCCTTCTTGCTAATTTTCTTCTATAGTTTATAGAAAAATCCTTGTCTTCTTCTTTATCTGTAGGGTATTGAAGAATTCTTAAAGCTTGTTTTAGGAGTGTCATTCTCCTTTTCCTCCTTCTGAGAATTGACCTGAGTAACTACATTTTGAGTCCCCTCCATCACCGCAATCTCTTCATTTGTTTCTAGTTTAATCTCATTATTTAACCCCTTGTTAGAGTGGTTGTGTAGCGCCCCCTTACCATAGAGTATCCACCAGAACGCCCGTAGGTCATTCCGATACATATCCTACGACAAGAGACCACTACTGACAACAACCACTACACTCCTCATGGCATCACAATCATAAGACAGTAATAAGAAATTGACCACTTTTTAAAACCAAATTAGATTCCATTTCATTCACTCAAAACTCAGTAATTTACGACTGTCAGTATTTTTAATTTA
>JANTPM010000009.1:7724868-7745056 GCA_025434745.1 Erythroxylum divaricatum
GATACATGTCGGACGTCCCGATGTGTACCCTACGGTGAGGAGGTGCTACAGATGTGCTCCTTATGGCCTATGTGGGAAGTAGTTCTCCTACATATTCCCTTCATACCTCTAGTTTGGATGATCTCCCCAACTTATTTATAAGTTTGTGAATATAGGTTATATTAATGAAATAAATTTCCCCCTACAGTATTGACTTACTTCATGTTTCCATCTTACAGAGTTGGACTCTTATTTATTAGGTGGTTCGCATTTACACATATATTGCGAGCTTTCACCTGTTCCTTCCTTCACAGTAATTTATCTAACAAAAGATGTTATTTCATCTAAATTATCTTATATGAATGAATTGTTTACCCCATTTACCTTATGAACATCATTGTTAATGCCAAAATATTGAGTGTTCCTTACCGTACTCTTGATTAAAGATCTAGCCTTTACATGATTTTTTCCACACAATGCTCCACCACTTTTTGTTTCTACTAAGTTCTTATCCTTAGCTAATAATCCTTCATATAAGTATTGGATAAATATTCATTTCATGATATTTTTATGAACTTCTTGAAGCATTCCCACTTGTAAAGGAATTCTCTATGATATTGCTTTATCCTGCAAATCTCTTTCTTTATTTAAGTTGTCTTGGATGTTGAAAAGTACTTCTCTAAAAATAACCTCTTCATTTTGATCCATGTGCTCACACTCCTTACAAGCAAATCAAAAAGTTAATCTTTTGATGCATCCTTTAGTAAAACTAGAAAGGCTCACAACATAATATGCTCTTTCGTCACCCTTAGAGATTTCATACTAAGACAGACCACATTGAGCACCTTGACATGCTTGTGAGCATCCTTAGTTGCAAGACCATAAAAGTTTGGCAAAAGATAGATTAATCCGTACTTAAGTTTAAAGGTAATATGTTCAGCAAACTCTCTTAGCTTCTTCTAAATTGATTATTTGCTCAATTTAGGAAGTTGCTCTGTTTCCATATAATATTTGCAATGTCATTTTGATCTTGATATTAAATTGGGGTCTTAATGATGTCACTACCATACACAAACACTAACAAATTTAAAAAGTTCAAGAAACAACTATAAAAACCAATTATAAACAAATATACATACAAAAAATCAATTAATATTAAAAAACTAATCATTTCACTCGCAAAAATTCTTGATGCATGTCGAACACGCCAAAAAATAGACCTAACTCTATACAACTAAATTTTCCGTAGTGGTGAGCAAGGATCATATCCACAAAGAGTATGTTTTTAGAAGGAAGGTGGTTTGGTTTAATTCAATTAACAAAATAAAGTAAAACTAAATAAAGAACAACAATTCAGTGACCAAGGATCATATCCACAAAGAGTATGTTTTTAGAGGGAAGGTGGTTTGGTTTAATTCAATTAACAAAATAAAGTGAAATTAAATAAAGAACAACAATTCAGCAAAAGTCACACTAATCGAAGGGTCTAGACAGGTCTAGAAATGTGTAGCATTACCCTTTAACTAGTAGAGAGATTGTTTTTTGATAAACCCATATGAAAAATATTTAAAATTAAATTAATAATGTAATAATAATTAAAATAGATATAGATATAAATATTATAAAAATAAAAATAAATAAATATATATAAGTACAAATATAAAATAAATAATACAATAAATATAGAACAAAGTTGATAATAAGAATAAAAGATAAAATAAGTAAATGAATACACAAACAAGGAAGGAGACAATTAAATAAATAAATCAATTAAGTTATTATGAGAAAATATTTAGGTTACATGTTTAGGCTAAAAACATGACATAAGCCTTGAAAGAAAATCTTTAAAAGACATGAGAATCTTTACCTTTATCCTAATACATGAAAATTTGCTATCATTTAGGCCTTCTTTTTCTCCTATTATAGTCTCTAAATACAATCTTCTCATATCTTCTCACTGAAGTGTCAAGGTGTCTCCTCTTAACACGAACCACTTAAGCCTTGTCTTTCTTAATTTTTCATTAACATTAGCCACCTTTAATTTATCTCTTATCATTATATGTCTGATTTTATCTCTTTTAGTAAGGTTGCTCATCCAATGGAGCATCCTCATCTTCGCCACCATTAAGTTATAACTATGAACATGTTTTATAAGCCAACACTTTACCTCATAAAGCACGGTCTGCCTAATTGCTAAACAATAGAATTTATCTTTAAGCTTAAGTGGTATGTTCTTATCGCTTCAAACAGTACAAATTTGATATAATTAATTAATAGGTTTCAAATCCAATTTGCATTTCAATCTTAACCTTTAAATGAATATGCATAATTAATCGTCTTGTTATTTTTGTACTTCTCTTTGACACTGTTGACCATAGATTAAAAATAAGCCTTTTTAATCCCACCTTTCCCTTGGGTTTTGTTTCATTAAAACAAGCTCTTTAGCTCATTTTTGATCTTGTTCTTCTAATTTGTGCCTAAAACAAAATATGGGCTAAAATAAGTATCTTAAGTGCATTATAACATTCTAAGCATTAAGGAATATGTTGTCAATTAAACACCTATCAATAAGTTACCATAACAACATCATTTTTAAAACACGAGAAGGCAAGAAAAATAATATACAAGACAAAGAAATCATTGTTTTACCTTAAACTAATCTTTAATATACTGCTATAACAAACTTTTACTATTTTAAAAAGGCCCTACAAAAAGAATCATAACATTGATTTAAATGCCAAGCTATCTGATATATTGATAAGAATTCAAAAGCATAAAAATAATAAATATGATGAGATAAAAGTGAAATATAGTATGAAAATTATGTTTACTTATTTACCCCTACCAAACTGAAACTAAAAGTGGAGTAAAACTAAAACGAAAATGGATCCACAATAAACACCAAAAATTACCTAAACTAAACACTAAACCACTATAATAAAAATCATGACCCGAGACTACACAAGGAAAAATAAGGACATAAACCAATAGAGAAATCAAAGTACTAGAGTAAGGAAAATAATTCAAAAACACATTGAAATATTAAACTGTAATCAAGATATTGCCAAACCCTAAAATGAAAGATCTGGAATAAAAGATACAAATAAACAATTGACATGTCTAAAATGAAAATTATAGAAATAAGATTAAGATGAGTACCTAAAATATGAAAAATAAGAAAAATTATGGTGGCGCATGGGTGTTTTTCTTCTACCAATAACGTCATCTTAGGCATATATGTGTTTTTAGTCTTTCCTCTCCTTTGTTCCTCAACACCTGAAATAAATGCCAAGCATTGAAAAGTTATCTTAATATCTTATCATAAATTTGGTACGACACAAAGATAAGTAAGAACAACAATAAAAGAAAGCTACCCATTAACCTTACCAAGACATATTAACATCAAAGAAAAGGGCTTAAAAAAGGACAATTGGTAACGGTTATGCAAAATAAAGATGAAAAAAGAAAAAAGAAAGAAAAGCAAACCCTAATGGTTCAGCAAAGGATGAATCCATATGACATCATGAAAATGAGACAAGGTAAGGTTTGTTTAGGGAGGAACATGAGCTATAATCTTAAAAGAAAAAAAATAAAAGCTAAACATCACTAAAATTCATAAGAAGAAATTAATTTCCCTTTAGCTACTGCTAAAGAAGAAGACCACTTTGGAGGAAAACTGAGGGTTTCTACTAGTGATTCTCATTGAGTCCACTCCATAAAGAAAAAAGGAGAAGACAATTGGGAACCAGCATAGTGGCCTAGCGTAGACAACAAAACAACACCCGCATTCATAACTCTCTTTCTTTTTCTTTTTTATTTATTTCCCTCTATTATCTATTTCTTAAAATATTTACATCCTTTTCTTGAAAAATAATTGAATCATATGTATAAAAGTTAGAAATGTAGTACAAAGCAAAACTAAGTGACTTATCAGCTACTATCAAAGAGGCATAAACAAAGGGTGGTCAACACTATCTAAATGGCATTACAATGTGGAGAATACTAACTAGAAATAGGAAGGAAAAAAAAAACAACCTTAAATTCCCCATCTCTTTCTCATTCTTATGCTTAGGTTGTTCTGACCATTAATGGCAATGGCATTGTATTTCACATAAGAGAATTCTCTAATAAATTATATGATTTTTTGTAGGGATGGCTCTATGCAACCTACTATTATTTTCCTTCCATATAAAGTACTTCACAACCTTGAAACAACATCTAAAAAATCAAGTGTCTCCATCGTATAATATCATTCCAATCATTAGCTATGTAATAAACACGAAAAAGGTTAAGAAGTTTTCTCAAAATGTCTTGAGTGTATAAACAACCTCAAAAAAGGTGATTAAGGCTTTCTATGGAGTGGTTGCATAACTTACTGTTTGAGTTAGGAACATTGAATTTCAGTATGTCCTTGGTTGCAGTCTTCTCATTGTTGCTAACCAAAAAATGAAAATGAGCTAGAAATATACTTATGCCTTAAACCATTTTATACAAAGGTTTGATTAAGTGATTATCAACTTCCAATAGATTCCGCCTGTATGATTGAAGGCTAAAATATATTTTGTATATTGTTTATGGGATAATATCAGGAATTGAGAATTTTATAAGATATGTAGGCATGTTTTTCAGTATATCATTTGCTCCTCTATTGGAATGAAAGGATCGATACCAATTACTCTCCTTGATTAGAACATTGACCTTAGTCCTCTGAGGCATTAAAGTCCTCAATGATATATAGGACGGAAGTTTATATAATAGGCCCAATTTGTGGCATTAATCATACTAAAAGAAGGTGTTTTACGACATATAAGTGAGTATATCCCTTTTCTTACTTGAAGAATTTGTTATAGGGTCCAAGACATATTGGAATTTATTGGGATATTCCATATGCTCTATGCTTGCAGCGTTATATGTGTATCCAATTAACCTATAAGTCTTCTTTGTCCTTACATAATTTCTAGCATCATTTTGCAATTAAGGCTTTGCATAAGAGTCTACGAAGTAATGCCAAGGCCCTTAAATTGCTTAGACTGATAAATTATGATCTATTTCACCTTAGGAGCCTTTTATAGCTACTAATTCCACCCTATAAAAAATCTTATTATTTTCTTATTAATTTCCTTCATAATTCCCTAAGCAAGAGCCATATGTGAGCAATAATATGTTGAAAGGTTTATGAGGACAAATACAACTAATTGTTGTCTTTCTCCATAGTTTAAGAATTTACTAGATTAGTTGTTAATCCTCTTATTGATGAAGTCTAAGAGAGGGACATAGTCTATAAAGAAGAGATATTTCTTATAGGTAGGAACTCCTAAGTATTTAAAAGGTAATTCAGCTAATTGAATGCCTTTAGACAAGATCAAATTACGTAGTTGAGGAGATGAAGAAGCTTTTACTTTGATTATAACTCAACCCATATACGACCTTAAAGTGATTCAGTGAAGATATGAGCTAGTTTATCGAAGGTTGAGAGGCTCAACATGAGAGAATGAGATCTTCTGAAAAAGAAAGCTGAACACTCTTCTTTTTAGAGCAATTATAATGATATTTAAATCTTGGTTTTGTTGATATTTTTACTCCTACAATTCTTGTAATGACCTTTATGCTGATGACAATTATAAGTCGAGGATAAGGGATCACCTTGCCTTAGTCCTAGTCCCTAAGCAACTTTGAATAATATTGTAGGTAAATATAAGACTATTGTAATATAAGCCTATATCTGTTAGATAAATCTATTAGGGTAACTAAGAGTTAGCAAGGTGTTAAATATAAAACTCCAGTTAAGTGAATCAAAGGCCTTAATAAAATCAATCTTAACTTCTCAACTTTTGAAAATTTTTGGACTTCTATAGCCTCTGAACATCTCCTATGTTGGAAGTATGTTGTGTTCAATGGATCATCCATATATGAAAGTAGTTTAGGCTCAATTAATCACCTACTTTAGATGATCTCACATTCTATGAGCAATCTCTTTATAAATGACTTTGTAAACAAATCACAACATGAAATAGGTTTGAACTCAGTGAGAGTATTTGTAGAGAGGAACTTAGGAATCAGAAAAAACGTCTTGTTTAGTGTTTTGACAATTCTACCATTTTAAAAGAATCAACGCACTACATTAAACATTAGGTCACTTGCCATACTCCAGGTCCATTGGAAAAATCTAGAGTCAAAACCATCAGAGCCAAGACATTTGTTGAGATGGAATGGGAAGAGAGTGTATCTAATCTCCTCTTTGTTAACTTCCTTAGCACGATTAGAGTGAGTCTGATTAGGTATTGAATTAGACAGATAGCTGATAATCTCTTGAGGAACAGGAGTGATGTTGCTAAGAGTCTTCAAGATATTTTTGAAATGATTATAGGCTAAAGTGCACAAGCCCTCTTGTGAGTGAATTATATTATCTTCATTACCTTGGAGTGAAATGATCATGTTTTTGTTTCCTCTAGATTGAATTGAGTTGTAATAAGAAGTGGTATTCCTCTCACCTTCCTTCAGCCAAAGCATTCATGATTGTTGCCTTAATTGGGAGTCTTTAGTTCTTAAGAAGATAATACAATCCTTAATATGATATAAGGATCTCAATGATTAGAGGCTTGTTTGTCCTATTAAGTAATGAGTGATTCTAGAGAAATGTCTTTAGCTATCTATGCCAAACCAATGCTTCCTTTTTGCAGTTTCTTCAATTATGTTTGATAGCTTTCAAACTCTAAATACATCTATAAGCCCTGGAAACTGTTTGAGCAATTGACAAACCTTTTGAAATGGTTTATATAAACCCTAGAGCTCAAAAAAGAGAATTAAAGAATCTAAATGGGGACTTTCTTTTGATTGACATTCCTTGATGAATATAAGAGAGTGATGAAAATAGAGAACTTGAAGTTATACATGGAGAATAAAAGAATACCATAGTAGAACAATAAGTTAAAGAAGAGAGTGATTTTTCTTCATCAAAATAATTAAGCTCTGTTATTGTAATGTTGGAAGTAAAAAATGAAGATATGACAAGTAATTTGAAGATAGAGAGAGTGAGTGAAAGGTGAGAAGAGAGAGAAAGGAGAAAAAGAGAAAAGACATGATTTTTTAAAAATTATTTTTTGATCTCACTTGGCTTATAAGATACACATATGACAAAAAGTCTTATAAAAAAATGCCAATATACTTTTATAACGGAGTATTGTCAAAGAAACTAAATTAAAATTCAAACTGAACATTTATAAAACGTAAAGATTTTTTTGAAAGTATCAACATTTAAATTTAAATCAAATTTTAATAAAACGTTAAAACATAATGCATTTATATTTTTCTAATCATAGTTTCTCTTTCTTCTCTTTTTCTTTCTTTACTTCTTTTTAAACCTGAATGAATGGTGGCCTCCTGACTAAAATGCGAAGGTTGACTATGTTTCTAAGGAATTCACAAGCAATAGTGAAGACCTAAGCGAGGAGATAAACTCCAAGGGGTACGCAGGATTATACGAATCCAACCGTCTCTTCCTGACCTCAAACTAGACAAAGATACCACTTCTGGTATGGGAAAGTGTTCCCGGAGTTTGTTCTGGCTCTAATACCACACTGAGTATTAACCTTAGAATCTAACTCTGCTTGAGAGTTAGAATCTACTGCAAAAGGTTTTGAGATTAGAGTAGCAAGGATATAATTCACTAAAGGACAACTTTGTAAGATAACCAACCATACCCTTGTTCCATGACTACTTAGAGAAGAATTGCTTCCCTAATTCAAACAATTGTGTAGTAACATAGATACTCATGCAAGACTAAGAAGAAATTCCAAATCTATGATAAGCTTTAAACCAAGAGTAACTTTTGCAGCGCAACTCAAATTTGGTCTAGCAAGTCCCTTGTATACAAAAAGAGGAAAAGCCCACACTGACCAAGCATAAACTCGTCATTGTGTTAGGAATAGCAATGCAACCCGAGCTGGCCCAGCCCGTCCCACTTTATGTTTTATTTTAAAATTAAAAAATGAAATCATTTTGTTCGTTCCCGTCAAGCTATGGACCCGGCCGAGGCTAAGCAATCTTGGCCCATTTTGTCATCCCTACTAATTGTATGAAAAAGGCACGGTCTTCAATCCACCACACGTGTTTACGCAGCACTTTACTTGACTGACATAAGTATCAATACAAGAATGCATACAAAGAAGCCAAGAAAAATTTAAAGAGTGGACAAAGGCGAAGAATGCTCAAAAAACAAAATTTCAGCATGTTAAATCATCCAAGCTCAGGAAAATCTTGCAGCAGATAGAGATGATTGTTTACACTTCAGCAGGCTGAAGCATAACTGGATTAAATCTCTCCATTATAATGATTGAATTGGCACTGACCAAACGTGAAAATTGCTATAAATCCACATAAACGTTTGCTCGAGAAAAAATCTAAAACAATTGTCAAAATATAGAAGAAAATGTAACACAATCGCTCTTTACTTGGTAAGACTAAAATTCACTAATGTCCTTTACGATTACTAGTTTATTCCTTTGGGACATAACTACCTCCTAGTCAACCTCCATACCCGAAACAGCCTCATCTAGAATCTTCTGAAGTTCCTTAACTCTTTGCCTTGTTAATGCAACACAGTCCTGCAACCATAACGTACCTTCTCTGACATAGTGGTCATCATTATTCAGGCAAAAACATTTAACTGTTCATAGGAGTGTGTGCAGATTGATTTATGCAGAAGACGATGAAATATGTACTCATTGACATGGTTCTGCGCTTTATCATGAATAGAGCTCTTTAATATATCATGTCCTTGGCAATCTGACGGTATATAATCATGCAACAATATTGACAAATCGAAAAAGTTGAAGAGAAAAATAAAATCTATTTTAGTTTGGAGCAAAAGCTCTTGAAATTGAGATGGGAAAACAGTTCAAACACCTAATTTCCTGTCCAACACAAAACTCAAAACCTTTAAGAAATGAACTCAGTTTAAATGCCATGACTTCTTTTTGTTGCATTACAACATTAGCTCCTAAATGGAATAGGTCTCCGCAAAATCTCAGTTTAAATGGAATTATAAACTCCATTAATGATGGTTCAAGTGAAGTACGCAGTCGGACAACTGAAATAGTCATCTAATTCCAAATTTACATATACAGTTGGACAACTTAATAGTCATCTAATTCCAAATTTATAGACATAAAATTGATTCTATCATGTAGATTTTGTTTATATAACCAACCAAAAAAAAAAAAAAGCTAACCTGAATAGCTGACATATAGGCAAGAACTGGTCCACCTGGCTTGTAAAAAGACACAAGTCTGGCGGATGAATCCAAAACCACAGTTACAAGAGTTTCCATAATGGATTCTTCCTCTGCAGTGGGGTCTGCCAAGATGTAACTTTTGTAAAGTATGCATGTCAAGGAAAAAGGTATATTGTTGAGAGTGAGTTTCTTCTTCCCTGCATTAACCGGTTCCTTCCCCAGCTTCCTGCTGTCATCTTCATCCAACAAGACTACTATTTTCCCACTATCAGTCAATGAAACTGTGGGAATTTGCACTGCAAGACATGCAAGTTCTAGATAACTATGCTGGTAACAAGTAGAGGTGCATGTTATGAGCTAAGTCCAGTCTCCTAAGGAATGGGTTAAAACACAAAAGGGAAAAGTGACCAATGCGTAAGTGGAGAGGTTGAAATCAATAATAATTCAAAGGTAGTAACCAAAACTAGCAGCTTAGCTACATCACTCCAGGAAACAATAATAATGTTATTCATAGCTAGAGGCTTCAAAGAGGAAGTCATAACTTCTAAAAGTTCATATTTCTCATATGTCAGGCTTGGCAAGGTGTGGTAGTATGTCATCTGCTATCAATAGAAAATTATTCACTGAAGGCAGAAAAAGAAATTCGGTTACATAAAGCATTGCTTTATGATTGATTCATCCAATCAGACCAGATCATTTAGGACAATTCAGGCAATACGGAACAATACATTGGACAGCTGTTTTGCCCAAATACCAAGACATTGTCATTATTCCTGTCTCCATCTTACCCCAACTCCACTAACCAGGAAAAGAACCCCAAATCCATCTTACACACTCAGCTCACTTGAACTGAAACAAAGCTACTTTAATTGGAATCAAGGCATGAAAGGAGAACTATCGGACATAAGCTTATCCTTTCTATCACGAATTGGTTTCCACATCCTCAAAGGTATGAGAATATAATGTCAGTGAAACACTGAATAACACTGTGTACCTATTATAAATTATAGTTCTGACATGAGAATACAGATCAATTAATACAATTTTCAGAATCTATTTAATTTAGTTCAGAACAAATGCCTAAGAGAAGTATGTAGCAAGTACAGGGACATGAAATTTAAACAGGAGAAGAGAAAGATAACTCTAAATCTAGACACTATATATTAATAATCTAAACTATTAATTCTGATATGAGAATTACGACCAAGTATCATAATTGATGAAACTCTAGTTTCCTTCACCACAAAGAACTGATAGAAATCGAGCAAAAAAGCACGGGTGCATGATATTTAAGCAAGTTAACTTTCTCTACCACACTTGTTTGGTTTGGGATCACATGTTCCAACAGAGAACACTTGATTCCAATCACCAAAAGGAAGCAATCTTACAATGAGAGAAGGCAGCAACTGCAGAAAGTAATGCAGCATCAAAGAGAGCACCGTCAGCATCCAAGCAGTAGATGTCCTGCAGAAACAAACAGTTCATGTTTATTTTCCATCCAAAGAAGAAAATTCTTGAAAATTGTCTCAAGTAACTTTCTTACGAAATTAGGGGTCAGCAAGGGCTGATTTAGAATTGTCCTAGTCAAGAAAACTACAATAACTATCAAATGACTTCATAATCATGAGAAGATAAAAGATAATAATGAAAACTTTGCACTGGGGAAAATAAAATTTTCACGTTAAATAATGTTCAAGATTTAGTTGGTACATAAAAATAGTAAATAAATTAAAAAATTTTCATGCTTCCAACAGGAGGAAATTGCTATCATTAGTCCTTACATGGATCTGTTTGTAGATCAGTGCCCATTCTTTTTATCATAGTGGAAGTCACATAGAAGGAAAAAAGGAAAACTAATTCAACATTGTATATTTCTTTAAAAGGAAAGACAGTCAAAACTTGTCACCTTAATATCGTAGGTGAAGAGGAAGGAGGAAATTGCAGAGATTGTGACACTTACCAGGTAGGCCATCCAAGCAGCTTTCCCATGTATTAAACACAGCTCCTTCAAATTAATCATCCCAGAGCTGTGATAACAAACATAAATACTTGTTATAAAACAGAAGCCAAACAAGGATAGGAAGGCACCCTCTTGAATAAAAATTGTTCAACAAAAGAAGAAATAAAAAGCAGACGTGAGATTTCAATGACTTAGTTAAGCGGTATGCTTATAATGAAATTCTGTTAAAAAAACACGTACTTAAGCAACGGTTCTACTTATGAATGCATCAGAAGTCCTCTCCACATTAGTTGAGCAATTTCAATTGAAGGAAACCAACTAAAAGGAAAAGACGAAGTGATCAATCAAAATTCATCACAACAGTCAGATATCCTACCATCATGGATACACCCCAAATAGAATACATAAAAAGAATAAATGAAACACTAGAACAATGAATTAAGGTTTTGGAATGCTGTAACTCAAGGTGCTTTTGTCGCATTAAGGAACTAAGGAACTTAAGAAAGAGCAAGCAAAACCTTAAACAAGACAAAAGGCTAACAATTTTAGGTCCATAATCTGCTCTCATTGTAAATGTAGCCTCAAAAACAGTGGCCACAACTTCAAGATCTGAGAGCAACAATTCCAAACATAGTTCGTCAAACAGCAGGCAACTCGGTAAATTTTTCTCACAGGTAGCAAGGTTTGTTTTTCTTGTTGATATGTACTTCATTTTCATGCAGCTCTGAGATTTTACAAAAATTATAGCATAAAGCAACTGTCAAATAAACATCCTGCTCAAAATAAGTATTTTCAAGTTAACCAGCTCGTTAATTTTTATCCTGTGACCGTCTTAATTCACTATGTAATTTTAACTTTTACTTTAAAACTTGTTCTATCCTTTTCGCTTTCATCTTAGAGTGTTTTTGGTTGCTTTGCCCAGTCTTGCTCTCTTCTCCTCCTTCTAGTTGGCTTTATATTACAAAGAGAGATATTTAGAGTTACATCTATTCTACTCCCACCTCCCATTTAACTCTTCACCATCTTTCTAGAAATTTCCAAATCCTTACTACCAGAAGGCAAAGTCAAAAGTAGGAAAGCAACGAGACCCATAGAAATTTTATGGTTGGGCCTCAGAAAAATTATGAAGAATGAACTTAAAATCTATCAAACTGATCACTCATTCGCTTTACAGACTGCATCATCCCAAGGAAGAAGTAAAGTGGTTGATTTAAAATAGTTAGGAATGCACTTAGTTGATATGTTATTTTGTGGTATTCACTTATTCCTTCAATGCCCCAACTATTATAGCGATATTTCATATTCCTGGATATCCAAGAATATAGTACACCTTGAATTGTATGTCTTGGTTATGCGCAAAACAAATTGGGTTTATTTTAAACTATTTGTATTACTTTCAATTTCAATAAAAGTTATTGATTTTAGATAATTTTTCAGTATCATTTCTTCATTTTAATCACTAGTTTAATAACTGTTTATTATCAGTTGAACCTTGAACCTCTCTCTTACTGGTATGATATCCAATCTCATTCTTAAAAATTGGAACAAAACACCTTTCATGTGAAACAACTCCAAATGAGTATGTCAATATATGCATCTGATTTAAAACAAACATGTTTCTAGAATTAAGGGAAAAGTACAAAAACCTAATCAGTGTCATTCACAAATAGAGAAATCAAAGAGCATATGTCAAAAGTCCAAGAAAGCATCACATTAGAAAAGAATTTTTGAACAACTACAATTATCAAAAGAAAACCTTCACTTGCCTTAATATTGTATCTGATAATTGCTTCGACAGAACTGGTGCTACCTCAGCAGGCCTACCAGGCCTAACTATCGGAGAACAAATTGGAGGCATGTGAAACTCAATAACTGAAAATAGCAAGATTCATGTGTTAAGCTATCATAATTTTGCACAAAGACAACACAATATGTATATATAAGTAACAAATGGAAATAAAATAAAGATGATAATTGACCTATAGAGCCCTCATTTGGCGACTCCGTGCAAGGGGTCATGACTTCCATCTTTATAGCAGCCAGCATGGTCTGCACAACAAGTGAATAAAAAAAAAAAAAGATTTGTTTCATAAGCCAACACAAAATATATATGACAGGACACGATTGAGGATACTTTTGTGCTTATATAAACATGCTTGTGTGTGTGCGTATGCGTGGAAAAGAGAGATAGGCCAAACACTAACAGTTGAACCAATTTTTGCCAAAGCTGAACCATCAACAGATCCAACAGGCCCTATAAAAATTAGACAAGAATATAAATATGTCTACGGGAAGTTATAGAAGTTCAAAATCAGCAAACAAAATAAGGGTTTTAACACACCAAGGGCTAAGGTAGTATCTCTTGCTTTGCCAAGTGGCCTGGAATCAGGACGGATGGAGAGTGAGAGATGTTTTTCATAAAAATGCAGAGGGAAAAGACGCCTATAAGCATCCACCTCCATCTCTGATGACAAGTCCCCCGAGTCACTTGGCAACCCCATTATCCTTGTCTTTGCTTCTTCTGTACAAGAAAATCAGTAATTTAAAAATGCAAGAGTCGAGGGACATGGCCCAGTAAAGAAATGATAAAATTGAACTAGCTCAATTCTAACATCAAAACACGTTAAGCACAAGGAAACCCAATTCAACAATCAAAATTTGTTCGACGAAAAAATTCCAGCCCACACAACTCCAAATGAATCACTAACTCTACTTATCATATTTAAATAGTCAAGGATTTATCCAATCAAATAAGAACATGAATAAACAAGATTAGAAATTCCAGCAATTGTACATTATTAATTCATCTCGTAATAACTAGAATTAATCAAGAAAATGGTAACCCAATTACTCAAAACATCATATCTAAACAAAAATTTAAAAAAATAAGCATAACTCGAGCATGGAAAATTGCAAACAAGGGGAATAATGATTTAGGAAAGCTCATTTAATGTGTTCCAACTTAATAGACATCGGGCCAACCCTTTCAAGGTCTGAGAAATTCCTCCAACAGCCTTGAACTAGCTCAAAATAGGTAAAAATTGGTTCCCTCTCACCCTCAAACACTCCTTGCAATGATTCACAGCTTCAACCGCCTTGTAAGGGTGTTAAAACTTTTAGAGATCTCTCCCTTTGCGTGGATGTTTGTTCACTTTCTTTCTAGATGCTTCATTGGTTTTATAGCCTCATGAAGTTCCCCACAAGCCCAAATGTAATGGATTTTTGGTGATTTCTTCTCATCAAATCCATTTCAAATGGATTTTTAGCTATTTGGAGCTAGAGATGTCGGGTGGGTGGTTTAACTTTTTGCTGCCGCTTCTTGTTCTGATGGTCCGCTAAACTTTCTACTGCTAGGATGTGTTCTGCTTCTAGCTGCTAATGTTCATAGCCTCTTTTTTTTTTTTATCTCATGTTCTAAGCGAGTTTTAATTATAAGAATATATTTTTAAGTTATGTATTTTTAGATGAATCTTCATTCGAACCGAGTAGATCTCTTGCTGAAGATAAAATTTTAACTTTAAAATTTAAACAACTATATATATAAGAATAGTTTAAATTTACAACCTCACGTAAATCAAAAGAATCCCTTGCAAATTCACCAAAGTTGTTAGATCCTAGCCTCTTTTCTTTTACCGCTAGGTTTTGTTTATTGCTAGAAGTTGGGTTGTCCGTTAAGTTATTTTGCTGCTGCTACGGGTCCTTTTCCGGTTTGTTGGAATTTTGGGTTATTGCTGGAATTTTGGTTATGCTACGAGGCTATTTTTTTCTACCAATACGGAACATTTCGGCTTGTTTTGGACTTCCTTCCTTTAGCTCAACAAAGCCTAGAAATATTTAATTCAACGTACATCATTTTTAATAATAAAATAAGGAACTAATCAACTTGACTTTTTAATAATATAATTTAAAATATTATAAAATATGTAACAATTTTCACTTATTAATGAATCCACAGTAAATACTAAAAATTATCTAAACTGAACGCTAAATTACTAGAATAAAACTTGTAACCCAAGATTACACAAAGAAAAACAAAGACAAAAAATAATAGAAAAATCAAAATATTAGATTAAGGAAAATAAGTCAGAAATATAATAAGTACTAAATTGTAACCAAGACATTGCCAAATCCTAAAAAGAAAGGTCTAGAATAAAAGACATAAATAAACAATTGATATACATAAGAAGAAAAATACAAAAAAAAGACGAGGACCTAAAATATAAAAACTCGGAAAAATTAAGGTGGCTTATGGGTGCTTTTCCTCTAACATCATGTTAGGTGTATATGTGGTTTTGCTCTTTCCTCCCCTTTGATTCTTCAGCACATAACGAGCACGTAAAAGTTATCTTGATTTCTTATCACAAATTTGGTATAAAAAAGAGAAGGTAAGAAAAACAATTAAAGAAAAGCAACCCACTAACCTCACCAAGATAGATTAACATAAGAGAAAGAGGCTTAAAAATGGACAATTAATGGTGTTTGTACAAAATAAAGACGAAAAATAAGAGAAAAGAAATAGAAACAAAAGTAAGACTTGATGGTTCGAGTCAATGGATCTCTTGGAAGGTCCCTCACCTTGATTTTGTTAAACTTAATGTGGAAGGTAGTTCTTTAAAAAATTCAAGTAATGCAGGTTTTGGTGGTTTATTGAGGGATGAGTTTGGGCGGTGGATTGTCGATTTTTCAGGCTATCTTAGTTTGGCAACTAATATATTGGCTGAGCTTCAATTCATATTTCATAGAATCTCTTTAGCATGGGATCGTGGCTTTAGGGAGGTTCTTGTGGAATCAGACTCTCTTAAAGCTATTAAGCTAGTCTCTGGAAATTGTCTGCGCTCCCATCCTAACTTAGTTATTATTGAGGACATCAGGTGTCTTTTGCAAAGGGCTTGTGCTTGTTGTATTAGTCATAAATTCAGGGAGGAGAATCAGTGTGTTGACTTCTTGGCAAAACAGATTCTTTTTCTTTACATCGGTGGCTTGTGTGGGGGAGGCTTGTGTCAGGTCTTTGTCTACTTTTACAAAATGATGCTTGTTTTGTTTCTTTTTTTAGGCCTTAGGCTTTTTCTTTTGATTTTTTACTTTCAAATTCACCAAAAAAAGAATGAATCCACATAAGATGATGAAAATGTGACAAGGTATGATTTACTTAGAGAGGAACATGAGCTATAATCTTAAAAGAAAAAAAAAAGAAAAACTAAACATCACCATAATTCATATGAAGAAATTAATTTTCCTCTAGCTATGGCTAAAGGCAAAGATTATTTTGGAGGAAAACATTGGACTTATACTAGTGATTCCTATTGAGTCCATTTTATAGAGAATAAATGAGAAGATGACTGGCTCAAAGTAGTGGCCTAGCTTAAACAATAAAACAACACCCCAATCATAACTTTTTTCTTTTTTATTCCTTTCCTTTTTTGTTATTTATTTCTTAAAATGTTTCCCTCCTTTTTTGGGAAAATAATTGAATTGTATTTATAGAAGTTAGAAATGTAGTATAAAACAAAACTAAGTGACTTATTCGCCACTATCAAAGATCTATAAACAAAGGATCGACACTATCTAAATGGCATTACAATGTAGAAACTACTTAACTAGATATAGGGGGAAAAATTCTGAAAGTACTCATCCATTTCCTATTCTCATGCTTAGGTTGTTTTGACTATTAGTGGCAATGACATTGTATTTATCATGAAGGAGAATTCTCTAGGAAATGATATGCTCTCTTCTTTTGTGTGATATATGTGTATCCAATTGACCCATACGTCTACTTTGTCCTTGTTTAATTTCTAGCATCTTTTAGCAATTAAGGTTTTGCATAAGAATCTCACAGAAGCTATGTCAAGGCCCTCAAACTACTTAAGTTGACAAATTATGATCCATTTCACCTTGATGTCCTTTATATAGATGTTAGTTCCAACCTATAAAGAATCCTTTTAGTTTCTTTTCAATTTCCTTTATAATTTCCTTAGGAAGAGCCATGTGTGAGCATCAATATATTGAAAGATCATTGAGGACAGATATAACTACTTGTAGTCTTCCTCCGTTCCTTATGAATACATTGGGCCAATTGTTAATCCTCTTTTGATGGAGTCTAAGAGAGGAAAATAGTCTAGAAAAGAGAACCTTTTCTCAAAGATTGAAACTCCCAAGTATTTAAAAAGTAATCCAGTTAATTGAATGCCTTTAAACAAGATCAAATTACACAACTAAAGGTTTGTGGTCAATTAAGGAGATGAAGAAGCTTTCACTTAGATTATAACTCAATGCAGATATGGCCTTAAAGTGATTTAATGAAGATATGACCAAGTTAAAGGAAGGTTGAGAAGCTCAACATAAGAGAATGAGATCATCTGTAAAAGAAAGCTGAAAAATATTTTGTTTGGAGCAATCATGGTGATACTTAAATCTTGGCTCTCTTGATTTTTTTTCCCTTGTCATTCTTGAGAAGACCTCTATACTGATGACAAATATAAGAGGGGATAAAAGATCACTTGCCTTAGTCCCTTAACAGCTTTGAATTATCTTGTAGGTTCTCTATTAATGATGGCTTAATATGATACTCTTGTAATACAATTTTGTTTCCATTGGAAAATTTTGTTCAGTAACAAAGAGTAAGCAAAGTGTTAAATTATAAAACGCCACCTAAGTGAATCAAAGCCTTAGCAAAATCATCTTAATTGCTCCACTTCTAACAATGTTCTAACTTCCAAAACCTTTGAATAACTACTGTGGTAGGATTATGTTGTCCGTAATGGATCTTCATATATGAAAACACTTTAGTTGCAATTAATCACCTGCTTCAGATGATCTCTCATTTTATTATCAATCACTTTAGAAATGAATTTGTAAATCAAATTAAAACTTAAAACAAATCTGAACTCATTAAGAGACTTTGCAAAGGGGAACGTAAAAATCAAATAAATATAAGTCTTGTTTATTTTTGTGAGCATTTTTTCATTTTGAAAGAATTAATGCATGACATTAGACATTAGATCAACTATCATGCTCCAAATCTATTAGAAAATTTTGGAGTTAAACCATTAAAGCCAAGACATTTATCAGGATGGAATAGGAAGACAGGTTGTGATATTCCCTCTTTATTAACTTCCTTACCAAGGTTAGATTGAATCTAATTAGGTATTGAATCAGACAAATAGTTGATGATGTCCTAAGGGAGAGAAGTTATGTTGTTACGAATCCTTAAGAGATTATAGGCCAAATTTTGTGGCTCCTCTTGTGATTAAACTATGTTACCTTCATTATCCTAAAGTGAAATGATCATATTTTTGTTTCTTCTATATTGAATTGAGTTTCCTTCAGACAAAGCATTCTTGATTTTTGTGTTGTCCAATCGTGGTTGACAAATTAAATCCCTTTATGTTTTGATAATAATAAAATATCCAGAATTAGTTAAGAAATTATTTCAGGTATTGTGGGATCATTATTCAATGAAATAATTGTGCAAATCAAGATGGGCAAGTGTTTAATCATTGAAGAATCAAGATGGGAGTTTCCTTATAAGTAAAAGAGACATTAATAATGAGGATTATTGAAGATTTGGTTGGATGTTATCGTTGAAGCCAACATAAGTCGACTTGCACAGCGTAAGTCGACTTATACATAAAGATCCGAACAACATAAGTCAACTAGAACAGCATAAGTCGACTAACAGATGAAGACATGTCAACACAAGTCGACTAATATTACATAAGTCGACTTATCGAGGACCACAAGTCGACTTATATTGGGACCCGATTCGGAAACCGGATCCCAACCGAAAAGCAGAAACAGATACGAAAAACGAGAAAAACGAAAGCGAATGGAAACGGAAATTTCGCATCGAAATTTCGAATCGGAAACAATCGATACTTAACAAACGGAGCCGATATCTGAGAACAATCAAGAACATAGAACCACATTCGCGTTGGGAACCTAGACTATCCAAACCAGGTATAAATTTTTTTTTCTTTCTTATGCATCTTTATTCAAACTAATGCAAATCAAATACAAATGATTTCCACTCTTGAAATTTTATCCTTATACAAATCTCAAATACTTAATCACATTCTTATATATCCATACAAGTTCCAAATCTCCTCTTTATCCCAATTATTATCAAAATTTCGGCAGCATAACGGCTGTAGTTTGACAGCCCAAAAATTCCTACAAAGGCAAAATACATTTCTAGTATCTCAACCCAACAACACAAATCAACATCGGACCTCCCGTCCGGAATCCGAAACACCAGCAGAAACGCATATCTGAACCTAACACTTCAAAAATCCTCAATCGATCATATAAAATCTCAATCAATCCTAACCACATTCAATATCCAATTACACACATAAAGCATAATCATACTCAGCTATGATCATAAAATCAATATCCAAGTCTCAAATTCATATACAAGTTCAGAAATCACTTACAATCCCATAACTCATTTCCATACACAAATTCATATACATACCCATACTAAAATCCAAGTTACTCAAAATCTAACTTATACAGATTACAAAACATATAAATATCGAAACTGACGCCTTGACCATCTTTCATCCAATCTCCTACTCGAATACCTGGAGATGAGAATGAAAGGGGGGGTGAGCTCGGAAGCTCGTGGGTAACATATTTATAAACTGAATAATAAGCAGAAATCATTTTTTTATCACTTTTAGCCAAAAGGCTTATCTTTTTCAAACTTTGCAAACCTTTCCCATTCGGAAATTTTATCCCAAAAAAACTCATTTTCAAACTTTTCAAAACATTCATAAACCTTCATCAACATTTTCTAAGATTTTTTCTCAACATCTTCATTTATTTCAAAACATTCATAAACAGTTTCCGAAATTTCATGACAAAAAAATTCACTTTCATTTCTCAAGTTCTCAAACTTTTCACAAATCATGCAAAATTTCAACATGAATGCATCACATGAGAGAAATTTCACGCACATAAACAAAATCAAAAATCACATAACATAACAGAATGGTTTGGTTTCGGTCCTAACAGGA
>JANTPM010000009.1:7745640-7763547 GCA_025434745.1 Erythroxylum divaricatum
AGAGGACGTAGGTCTTAGCACCGAACCTCTATAAAAACAGTGTTTGATCTTCTTCCCTACTCTTTTTATTTAAATTTGTTTAAATTATTTTTGTGTGAATTAACTTCTGATTTTGTTGTAGAAAATTACAAAAGCTTAAAGATCTATTCAACCCCCTCCCCCCCTTCTAGATCGTTTACATTTTGCCTTAGTTGGAAGTCTTTAGTTCTTAGGAAGACAATATAATCCTCAATTTACTTTGAAACTTATTGTTTGATATAAGGATCTCCATGATTAGAGGTTTGTTTCTCCTGTTGAGCAATGAGTGAGTTTAGAGAAATGTCTTTAGCTATCGACATTGGATCAATACTTCCTTTTTGCAGTTTCTTCAATTATGTTTGATAACTTTTAAACTCAGAATACATTTATAAGACTTGGAAATAGTTTGAGGAATTGACAATCCTTTTGAAATGACTTCTATAAACCTTAGAGCTCCAAAAAGAGAACTAAAGATTTTGAATAGGGCCTTTCTTTTATTGGAACTGTTGACATTCCTTGATGAATATAAGAGAGTGATCAGATATTAGATGACTTCCAAAGTTGGTAAAGCGTTGAGGAAAATTAGAAGAAGAAAATGAGAGTAGAGAAAGTATAAATGAAAATGGAGAACTTGAAGCTATACATTAAGAATAAAAAAATACTAGAAGAGAACAAGAAGTTAAGGAAGAGAGAGAGAGAGGAGAAAAAGAGGAAGGACATGATTTGCTTTTTTAAAAAAATTATCTCACTTATCATGTAAGATACACATATGATAAAAAGTTTACGAAAAAATGTCAATATATTTTTTAAATTGGAGTATTGACAAAGAAATTAAATTGAGTACTAATTAATGTTTTTGAGATGTAAAGATTTTTTTAAGCATATCAAAACATTTAATTTAAAATTTTAGTGAAAGAGTTAAGATTCAATTTAACTTTTTCATTATTAAATCGTAGTGTGTTTATATTTTTCTGGTAAGTGTTGGAAAAATGAAGTGGAGGAGGACATGTGGCGAAATGGATAGTTAAGAAATTATGATGCGACTGGCTTTTCTACCTAAGTTTTGATTTCAAGCTTAAAGGAGGGGGGGGAAAGTGTGTATATGTCTACAGGGTTCATATGATGTGATGGACTTCCTTGTAATATGATTCCTAAAAATAACAAAAATAGGATAGTCATTATAGGCCAACATTTTTTTAGTAAGAGATGTAAAATGAAAGAGACAAAAAAAATTTCACCACTTTCAGTAGCAAAAAAATAAAAATAGTAAACCAAGTAACCTTGAACTTAAGGATAACTGGTTTTGAAAGCAAGGATACAATTCGCTAAAGGATAACTCTTGAAGATAACCAAGCTTTTACACTTGTTCTATGATTTCTTATAGGAGAATTGTCTCTCTAATTCAAATAATTTTGTGGTAACATAGACACTCATGCAAGGAAAATATGAAATTTTAAATCTTTAATAAACTTCAACTAAAGAACAACTTTTAAGTGTAATTTAAAATTGAACTAGCATGTCTTTTGCTTTATTGTTGGATAAGGGAAACTTTTGTAGCTCATTAAGCTACTGATCACCTAAGTATACACTTCAGCAAACAATGAAACCTTTAACCTCCTATTTTTTTTCCTAAAGATAACAAATATAATGATACAATTTACTTTTGATTGAAACTTCTTTGTAATGCCCCTTTATGATGTCTTTCATATCCTAAGTGTATGAACAAGTCTTCAATACACCATGTGTTTTTATACAACACTTGATTAACGATTGATGTACGAATTAATATACAAACATAAACAAAGAACTCAAGAAAAATTTAACAGTGCATAAAGGCAAAGAATGCTAAAAAAACACAAAGTTAAGAAATGTTAAATCATCTAAACCAAATGTTGTCATGGAAAATTATGCAACAGTATATAAAGGTAATTGTTAACAATTCAGCAGGCTAAAGTAACCAATAATAACTTTATGTTGAAATACAATTCCTAACATAATTATTGGAAATTCTTAAGTGGAGTCATCGTATATTGGAAAGAGACATATGGATAAAGTACGTTATGTACAAAGATAGGACTTATAACCCAGTGTCTTAAGATTTTAGGTTAAGATTTGATGTCTTAGTTATATATGGACTTATTTGGATCTGGTCCAGTTTCTCCCCAAGCTCCCTTAAAACCCAATAGTGGTATCAAAGCCTCCTTAATTATTTAACTTGATTTAGGTGTTTAATTGTTATTGATTTGATAAAATTAAAAAACTTGAATCTGTTCAAAATAAAAAATCTTATGTTACACCTCTGCATCTTGTTCAGCCTTTTGAAAATTTTAATTCGCCTACTCCTTTGTTTTGCTTCTGGCTTGTGTTTTGGAAAACTGTGTATGTGATGATATGTTTGTTTTTACATCTGGAAATTAGCTTTCTCCTTGCATCTGTATATGTTTTTATGTGTGTGTATTTTTTTGTACAAGTATCCTTGGAACAAAATCAAATTGTATGTTATGGAAAACTTATTGGCATTGCATTTGTTTATTTTGTTTGTGTAGTAAATATGTTATGTCTCCTTGCTAATTAGTGTGTGTTCGTAAATTAGCTAATTACTAGCAGCTTGAACCACCATTGGTGTGGATGGGATGGATATTGTCCATAGAAATGCTTTTGTGTGGAGCAGCAATGCTGGCAACATAGAAGTAAAGAAGATGAGCGGCGGCGGTGAGAGAAAACAATAGGAAAACCCTAGCAGGACACGTGTGCCCACCGTTTGGAGGTGGAGGCCCTGGAATAGACATGACTGGCACATGACTGCATATGCTAGTCAACCTTTGCACTTGTCGATAGATAGCATATAGGACACGCCAGACATACTTTTTCATTAACTTAATCGAACCATACCTAAAACCCACTTCAAGCTAATAAAGATCTTTTGATTTTTGTTTCTAGTTTACATAAGTGGTAGAGATTTGATAAAATTGCAAATCTATGGTAAGAGTTTTACTATGCATTGATTTGAGAGTTTGATACTTTTCGCCCAAACACTTGGGTGCATTAATTGAATTCTCGGTAGGAGTTTAAAGGTTTATACTTTTTATTTTAATGCAATTATTGACGTTATTACTATTAATATTGACTTATGAAGTTAGTTTTAGGATACCAATATTTCAATTGTTTATTAATTTGATTAATGTGATATTATGATTTTAAGTAAGGATGGACAGGATGAGATTAATAAAGGATAGATTTTGTAAAGTTAATAATTTTGATTATGATTTGCTTGAGAAGAAGCAAAAAATTAAGTGTAGGGATGTTTGATAGATGCTAATTTGAATATATTTATACAACCATATTTAATGTATTTTGCTTTATATTTTGTAATTTTATTGTATTTTTGGTATTTAATTCGCTCCAAGTGTATTTATAGGTTATAATTGCCTTCATGGACTAAAAGGAGAAGAATTCGGATGAAAATGTGTCATAAAACAAATTTTGATGCAAATTAGAGATACATAGCTGATTTTATGCCCGTGTATGTCTCATAGCTCTTGTAAAATTACAAATTCTAGAGTTTTTGAATATACATGATCTCTTACACATCGGTGTATCATACCATATATCTCTTAAAAATCCTAAAATTTACTATAAAAAGACGTGAGTAGGGGCAAATTAGAGGAGTAGAATTTTGGAGCAGATTCCTTATGTAGAAAGCTTACAAAAGGGATGATATTGATTTAAAGATAAGGAGAATGCGAGGAAATCATCAAAAGATTCAACAAATTATAGGATCAAACATCAAACCTCAAACTTGCAAGAACGTCAATAGAAAAAGAATGGAGATTTAGAATTATGATTCCTTTGTTTTTTATTTGTTTTTCTTCTTGTTTATCTTTCATTTTGTTTTCTATTATATGTAACTAAACATATTTAGTGCCTGGATGCGATGAACCATAGTTGGGATAACAATATTTCTTAATTCTTTTATTTAATGCAATTATTTTGATTGATCTATTGTGATCAATTATGAGTTTCATACATGTTTTAATAGATCTGGAACATTAGTGCATGATCTATTTTCATATCATTAAGATTGAGAAATCCTTTGTATGAATAGATCTACTATAATTGAAAGGAGTTGATTGTAATCCTAGAGAAAGGCCGTTATAAATTCGTTGAATTAGGGTTAAACCAAATAGTAGAATTCATATATTGATAATGCAATCTTAAGAACTTTAACTAGAAAAGATTTCAGTTAATAACTCTTTGGATTAGTTGTTATTAGTCTCGAGAGAGTTATTAACATAAAATAAGAATTTTCAAGGTCCAATAGTCAATAAAATAATTTTTTGATAAAATGTTAACTATATAATGATTTTTAGGGGGATTCATCATTTAGACACTAATCTTTGATATTGAGTTTTCTAAGTAATTTCCTTAGTCTTCTACATTAGTTATTGTTTCCTATGTTATTTTATTTGTTTTAGTTTTAATTTTAATTAAAGATCAAATATCCAATTCATAGGCTAGATAATATGATAAGAGTCATCACTAATATTTACTGTCTTTGTGGGATCGATTCATACTAATATTTACTGTCTTTGTAGGATCGATTCATACTTACTTGTGCTAACTATAGCTATGTCGTGCTCTTGGGATTAATTCAAATATTGGTATGAAAATAACCAATCAATATCCAAGGGGACGTGTCTTAGTATAAGTAGTTTGCTAATGAATTTTTTTAGTGCATGAGGCAAAAAGGACTATCAGTGTCAAGCTAGAACTTTAAAGGGATACACTAAAGTTAAAAGATTTTAAATTGAGCAGTACTAAAATTGAGTACTTAAAGTATAAATTTTTAGGCCATATGGTGGTTTCTTAATGTGGAGGTAAAGACGGGTTTAAAACTTATACTACAAAAATAATGTTTTAAGTATCCAGGATCTACCATCTAAAGTAATGGTGAGATCAATGAAGACATAGTTCGCTATGATAGATCAAGGTGACTTAAATGGATAAGTGCATTAAGAGTCTTATATGACAATAGGATAACACTCAAGCTCAAAGGTAAATTTTGTCATTTAGCTATTATCTCAGCCATGCTTTATGGGATGGAGTGTTGACCAATCAAACAGGCGCATAATTATAAGTTAATAGTAGCGGAGATAAAGATGCTCTATTGGACGTGCAACTTAAATAAAGAGATAAGGTCAAGAATGTAAAAGTAAGAGAAAATTATGGTGGCTAATATTAATAAAAAATTAGGAGAGACAAAGCTTACGGTGGTTTGAACATGTTAAGAGGAAATATCTTAACACTTTAGTGAGAAGACGTGAGACGATTATACTTAAGAAATACAAAAGAAAAAGACAAAGTCCTAAAAAGAGTTAGGGAGAGGTGATCAGGAATGATATAATTCTATTGCAACTTACCAAGGGACTTAGCCTTCAATAGGATTAGGATACGAGTAAAGGATCTCAGATAGAGAGACACTTCTCTTTCTCATAGGTCTTTATACCTTTTCCTTCAATTATGTCTTATATTTAGTCTAAACACATAATTTTTAATACTCTGCCCATATTATTTAGCTTAAACATTTCCTTACATAAGTTAAACATTTCCTTACAATAGCTTGTTTATTTATTTGTCTTTTTTTTGTTTTTGTATTTATTTACTTATTTTATCTTTTATTTTTATTTTCTACCTTATTCTATATTTATTGTAGTTTTATTTTTAATATTTTTTGTATTTATTGATTTATTATTAGTATCCTCTATGTCTATTTTTATATATTTTTATATTTTATCTTTATTATTCTTTATTTCTATTCTATTTTATTTTATCTTATATTTTTATTCTTTACCTTGTTTTATTTTTATTGTATTATTTATTTTATTATTTTATTATTTTTACTGAAAAGTATTTATTTATATATATATTTGTTCATATTATCATCATCATCATCATCATCATGATTATGATTATTTTTATTGTTATTGTTCATGTTCATGTTCATGTTTGTTATTATCCTTTATTTCTATTTCTATCTCTACTTTTATATTTATTTTATTTTTAATTATTATTTTATTATTTAATATGTTTGTTTTATTATTCTTTATTTCTATTTCTATTTCTATTTCTATTTCTATTTTATTATATTATATATTTTATCTTTTTATTTTAGTTTTGATTTTTACCCTACAAACAATTCTTAGAAAAAAACTTTTTCTTTTTTGTCTTTTTTCTTCTCTTTTGTTGTGGATATATCAGAAATAATCTCTGTACTAATTATGAATAAGGCTACGTACTTCTAGATTTCTCCAAACCCTACATCTCAGTGAGACTTTTATTAGAATGTAGTTGTGGTTGCAATATCATAAAAATATAGAACATATTAGTAGTAACATGTTATATTATCACGAAAACTATAAGTTACAACCTCACTTGGAATAATGTTATGTAAATAAGCATGATATGAGTCATTAGTACATTGAGTGATCATGAAAGAAATTCTTCAATTGTAATTGACCTACTATGATGAATTGGAGAACAATTGAGATGTATATAACTTTAGGAAGCTACTTTCCCTTGTCATTTTTTTCCATTATCAAGAAATAAAAGTGAAACAGCTAGACATGTCCATTAAAACCCCACACGAATTACGAGATTTAGGAATTTAGAAAGGAACTTAACGTCATCCCGCTTTATCTAGCCCGATCCTACTGAAACTCTCTTCATCTTTTCTTGCTTTGCTAATTTTAACCTCTAACACAGATCGACTACATATGGTTCTTGAGTTCATTGTTTTAGGAACTATTGTAGGTCTTATACTTAGATGAGCCAGAATATAAAACAATTTAGAAATGTGGGATATAAGAACTACAACAAGTGAATTGAGAATGAAAGGAACTAACTCAAGAAAGCATTCCACAACCAATTGCCAAAATTAATGGATTGTCTATTAGAGGAAGATAATGACCCTCTCGGATTCCCTAGGAACTAAATCGGATATTTTCTTGTTTCTATCTTGCCTTTCTTTAGGTACTTGTGATGAAAAGAGATGCGTAAATGGTTTCTCTTCATCTTTATAAAAGGATGATATGTAAGGATTCTTCTTTATCTAAAAGAATACAACAAGTTTCTTGTCATCTATTAAAAAGAAGAGATATATTTGACTATTCAACTATATCTTAAAAAGTGAACAAAGCTCAAAACTTGTTAAGTCAAATCATTATAAATATGTGTTTGTACCCTTTTCTCCCTGACCTCTTTGTTAGATTTGTGTGTGATATGATTTTCATTTGATTAATTATCACATTTACTCATTAACATAAGTAATTCATTCACTAATTTATAAAAAAATTCCAAATGTTTACACACACAATTCATTCTCCACTTAAATGTTATTTGAAGAGAAATATTAAGGATTAACTTATAAACATCAAAATGTTAGGGAATTATTTGAATTTTTATTTTAAAAAATTTAGGAATAAATCTGTGTCTTTAGCCAACAAATAAAAACTAAAAAAAAGTAAACTTTAGGGGAAAAATCAATAAATTAATGCAAAGAATCATCTTGAATCTTGTTACTAATACTATAATATCTACCATATTATTGTCATTTGTTTCATGAAGATCACATTATAAGTAATACGTATGATTGTTGTATTATCATAAGCTTGTCTCTAAGAAATACATTTTTTAACATCAAAATATTAAAAATTTCAAGAAAATAGTAATAATCATTGACGAAATTTTGAAGACAAAGGAGAAATAGTCTAATTAATATCATAATACTCTTGAATAGGCTCCGTAATTTTGACTCGAATTAACAAGGTATAAAATCAATATGTTAAATTTAAGTTGATCAAAATGTGGACCAAATTTAAGTCTTTAAATTGAGTCAAACTCTCTTTTAAAAAATATTTCTTTGGTTTAATTTATCAAAATGAAGTTATTTTAATTTATAAGATTAAGAAATTAAAATCAAAACCACGTCATTTTGAAAACTTAAATTCAAATGATATCATTTTAAGATGAGTTGATCAAATCGCTTTTTTGGGAGACTGGATTAGATTAGATCAGTCAATTCCCTTGTCATCTTCACTTTGAAGTTTAGTGAAATAGCTTGTTATGATTATTCCTTAACGTAAACGTGAGAAACATCAAGCTATGTGTAAGATAAAGTAACTTTCCCGTCAACCTTAAAATAAGCGTTTCTTTAAACTGGAAGATCCTTAATAACTGAATATATCTTACAACCTAGAAGTCATGTTTCTTTAAACAACTCCTAGATGTAATGCTATCAAGTGACTTGGGAATTGATACAGAGAACAAGGTCAAGTAATTGATGAATAAAGAGGACAAACTTGCCAAGTAGAATTATAAAAAAGACATTAATTATACGCAATTTTCTTCCCAAAAGGCTATTTTTATAACTTAAATCTGTTACCTTTTTGCCACCAAAAAAATAACTCTAAGGTTCATCCTCTTATAAAATCTTGATTTGAATTCAACAAAGTCCTAGGCAGGTTTGCGTGCAAGAGTAATCATGAGTCCGAAGGAGCTCTATTGAGCTGGTCACGGTAAGGACTACGGAGCCTGCAAAGGAAGTCATGGACCGATGGCTTGGAGCTTTCAATCGCATGGAAAGGTAGATCCCAATTGGGTTATCTTACTAAAATTTGGGCCATTGTTCCTTAAAGATAACGTAATCAATGAAATGGGGGCTTTCATGTTCTCTTGGGCTCATTTGTGCATTTGCTTAAGGACGAATTTGTAATTGCGCTGATTGAAAAGTCTTCTTTTTTTTTTTTCTAAAATTGAACAGAAGGAAGGCCTATGCATATAGGGTTAGGTAGCCAGCACAATAGACGTGTCAGGACAAGAAATTTTCAGCTGCAAAACCATTATTAAGAATTCAGAAACTTTTTCATTCAACTTGCATGCGAAATGTTGAACTTCATAAATACTACAACGACGGAACGGGAGCGGCGAAAGAAGCGGAAGCCATTCCTTTCCGTTAAGATCCTCTGTTCCACTTTGCCTGTACGACGTCGTCTTATGTTGTTTAAACATAATACAACGTCGTCTTTAAGAGAGAAAGAATGGAGGATTTCAGAGCATTCTATTCCCACTCCCCCGTAAAGCATCATTATTCAATCCAAATTTGTTTTTTGTTTAATATGATTCGTGCGACAAATTATCTCGTATCGTGTCAGAGGACTACTACTACTTGCCACAAACCCAGCGTCAACTCCTAGTGAACCCAGTTTCCAAGTTTTCTCCTTCGATATAACAATAACACTGCCCGAGAGTCCGACAGCTTCATCGATCCAAAGCCCCTAAAGCATTTTACTAGTTTACCCAAGTAGTTAAATGCTAAATAAATATTTAAAAAATGTTAGTAAAGATCGGTGCCATGAAATGCCACAGCTTCTTAAAACCTTATCCATACCCAGTTAGGTCTAATTGCGATATTGCCCTCCCTATTGATCAATCGACAGTTTCTCTCTCCTTCACCGAGTGTATAGCACACTAAATTCGTTATTTCCAATTAGGTACATGGTAACATAAGCCCTACAAATGAAACAGACTTAACTAAAATGCTTCAATGCTAACTGAATATATATGACGAAGATACAAAGCGTACGCAATTTTTATTAACAGCAGTCATTTTAAAAGTATTATTTTCAATTAAAGGGATGCAAGCATTAGTATTCATTCATGTAACCATAGAACCAAAAACCCATTAGAACGTAGACGAAGAACAAAGCCTGATGTTCTTGGCTGAAGTAATCCAAAGTTGGTATTTAGATACGTTTTGCAGGAGTTAGGAAACCGGCAAAGTCATGAACGGTTGCAAATGGTTGAAACTTGCAACATCATGAACGGTTGCAAATGGTTGAAACTTGCAACCCTACTTAACAACGTAGAACAACTGTCTGGAATCCATTTCTTGAGTGGTCCCAGCACAGAAAAAGATCACAAAATGAACATAACAGTACCAAGCAGTAAATCAAAGGGGTCAGGCTAAAGCGATGGTCAGACCTAACCTAGGGTCATGGTCAAGGTCACTAATCAGTTTGTCTTTTAGGCTTCCGCCTCGGAGCAAGGCTTCTTATCTGGAGCGCAAAGAAACCAAACATAACCATAGGGGTCCTTAACTTTTCCCACGCGCCCACTTCCAACGCACGAGCCTTCAGTACCCTCGCTGACCTCGTGCTCTGCAACAGCTCCGGCAGCCACAGCCTTACTCATCGCAGCTTCCACGTCATCTGTTTCCAGGCAGAGAGCGATTCCGGCACCCGCAGTTCTGATCAAACTCAGTCAAAGACACAGCATGAATATGTTTCCAAAAAGAAAAAAAGGAAATAAAATGGTGCAACAGATCAGGCGAGTTCACCGTAGGCTGTAGAAGTAAAAAGTGAAATAAACAACAGGAAAGAAAAGCATTAAACGATACATCGAAGCTCAAACATGTAAACCAGTGCGTATTTGTCCTGCAAGACGGATAAAGTGAAGATCGACATACAAATCAAATAAACGTCAAACAAGTGAGGGAGGACAGACATGTATATTTATATGGTAAGAAGTCAATCGGAAAGAATGATAATAAACGAGAGGATGAAGACATATACCCAAAGGAAAAATATCGTAAACTAGTTTTTTTTTCTGTAAAATGGAATAAAATCAGCAAGGACATCTCCAGCCTATTCCTCTGGAGTAGGGTAGGGTTTCTTCTATTTTAGAGATACTGTAACACTTTTCCTCCAATTCACCATTCTATTTTTCTCACCAAAAAAATATTCTCGGATTATTTTTTTGTTTCCTTATTAAAATTAGTTTATAAAATTAACTTAACAAATATGTTTTTTCTTTTATTAATGATTATTAAAATTATTTTATAAAATTAACACAAGTTTACTTTTTCCCTTCACAATATTATTATTGTTGTTATATTTTTAAGTTAATAAATAATTAAATTATAATTTATTATTTAATAATATTAAATAAAATAATATATAAAATATATTGCTCTGTTTTATATTATTTAATTATAGTAAATGAAAATATAATTAAATTTTATCACACATTTAAAATTTATAAATCAAAAATATTTTAACGTTAAGAAAGAATAAATGAATTTAAAAAGGTAAAAAGCTGAAAAATTAAAAAATATGAAGAGAGATGCTAAAAGAAACGTTCTACAGTAACACACCATAACATGTTGTGTGGAAGTGTAGCATCTCTCCAAAATGGAGGAGAAAGTGCATTTCTCCTCCATTTTGGTGTTTTTCCTCCAAAATGGAGGTGCGTTGGACATGGCCTAAACAAAGAAGAAACAAAAAAGCAGCTAGCACCGAAACGTGAAGTAACAGTCCCTCGGACATCTAGCGTTGCAAGATCTGAGACAACAGAGGCATACTGATGAACTTTACTAGGAAGGAAAAATTGCAAAGGGAAAGAGAAGGGACATACAGAGGAGACTGTTCAGGAATGTCGGAGACAAGAATGGTGGAGCCAGCGAGCTGTAGCTGAGCAGAAATGATGTGAGGGAGCTCCTGGTCAGCCTTGCGCTTTGGTTGAGTGGTGCGGCTTGTCTCCACAGCACCGAAAGCAGCCTTGTAGAACTGAACGGCATCACTCGCCTTGGGTGCCTCCACCAGCAGCTGAGGCTTCAGGGCAGTGAAAACCACCTCTGAACCTCCGTTCTGGACCTCCTGCTGTGCCATTGACAGAGCTTTAATGTTTGAGAGAGAGAGAGAGAGAGACAGAGCAAGTTTTTTCCTCTTTCTTTTTTGAACGAACGAGTATGTTGTGAGCTGGGGGTTCCAGAGCCCTTTTATAGGAGGGAAGCCCAACCGTCCGTGCTTTATTAGGACGGAAAAAGTTTGGGAACATACATTTTAACACTATAGTTTACCCTTATCTACCAAGTTTGCCCTCCACAAAACTCAAATGGGTCAGGTCCGGCTTCTAGAATTTATTTCTTTTCCTAAGACATCAGTAGCAAGGATTTACAGAAATTAGTCGGAGATTTTTTTTTTTTGGTCCTTAACGAGATATTTTAAAAGAGCCTTAAATATAGAAAAATATTTTTAAATTATTTACTTTCATATTAATTTTGTTCGAACCGGATAAGTCTTTTGTGGGAAGCAAAGTTTTAATTCAAATTTTAAATGATTACATACATGAGAGCGGTTTTAATCTGCGATCTCACTTAAATCAGGAAAGTCCCTTACCAATTCACTTATGTCTTGAGATTAATCAGAGATTAACCATTTGTATTATCAAGTTGTGTACTTTTTTTATTGTCTATGAGGTGTTTTAGAATGATCCTAATTATTGAAAGATACTTTTAAGCCATCTATACCTAAACTAATTTCTGCTTGAATCAGATATATCCCTTACTAGAAGTAAAATTCTAATCCTAAATTTTAAACGGTTGCATGTATAGTTACGGTTTGAATGCATAACTATACTTAAGTCTAGAGAATTTCTTACTAATTGACCTGCACCAGAGTTGTGTACGTTAGATTGTTTTGATCCTGTCGATGAATGATGAGGGCCAAGGACCCTAGTTTGGTTTGTGTTTTGGTCAGTGCTGGTTCTATGACCACTCATATCCTAAACAGACCGTTCCAAGTCACACAAGGTTCAAGAAAGAATTGCCTTGCCTGTTGCCTCTAGTTGCACGTTGCGGAGGGGAGGTGTTCAGTCTTTTTTTTTTATTATTAGATTAGTTATTCTAGCTTAGTCAGATTAATTTTAAGCCCCTACGACCTCACCTCAAGAGCTTAGAGGATGTAAATCTAAAATTTTAAGATCCCTCAAGTTCTTACGTAGCCTGTATACTGTCGCTGGAAACTAGACGTCCGTAATTCATCCGATCAAGAAGCTTTATCCAGGGAGCTAGAGGATTATTAATATGAAACATGTCTATTTCTCCTCTTTTGACGTGACTCGAACTCAAGACCTCCTTGAAGAGAAGAGCGTTAAGTGAAGAATCTGAACCAATTGATCTACTCCTCGTTACCAGGAGGTGTTCAGTCTTGCTCTCTTAGAATGTGTTGTAACTATTAAAATACAAGGAAATAATCTTAATTGGTTCCGTTTGATTTTATTTCAATTTTTTATTCTTAGTTTTAATTATTATTTTTATTATAAAATTTTATTTTTACTACAAAATAAACTTTTATGTAGTTGAAATTTATAACAAAAAAAGAATAAAAGCATATTAGTTGAAATCTGAAAAATTAAAAACAAAATATGTTTGATTTATAATCTTATTTTTATTTTATTATTAGATGATAATATTATATTATATTCTATAATTAATTATTTCTCATAATTACTAGAAATAAAAATGTATAAATATTTAATATAATTAAATCAATTTATTATTATAAATAGTTAAAATGATTTTGAATGTTTGAAATGCTTTACACTTGAAAAAATGAAAAATGAACTTTCTTCCAGAAATTTCAAATCGTTTAACCAATTATGCTTTCAATTCAAACGAAAAATCAAATCATGTAACCAACTATGCTTTTAATTCAAACTTGAAATAGAAGTCTGAGATCCTAATTTCAAACTCTATCCTTGTAACAAGTCTTTCAACCAATTGTCCAACCATGTCTATGTAAAATTTTATTGAATCCTTCCTTCTAATTATTTCTACAAAGTCGACTTTATGTGCAGAGCCTGTACTATAAAACCTATCACGGGGGCTTTTTCAATCGCAACGAAATTAGAATAAGTGTGCCAAAGTCCTAGTGCAGTAGTCACGCTTAAGTTGTAAAGTTTAATTCAGCCTTTCCTTCGTTATCGTCGACCAATAATTTTGTTTATTTATGAATGCCTCACTTCACGCATGTTTTTCACTTTACACTTACAGCACTAGTGTTTTGCACAAACAACAAAAAGGGAAAAACATGAGAGTAACGACAAAGCCAACCTTTTATTGATCAAATCTCAAAGATACATTACAAAGAAACTCGAGTTTTTTTCTACAACTTGAAGAACAATATTTAATGATCCATGTGATTTATAGTTTGAGTTTCATGAAAAAAAAAACCCAAGATGATGGCCATTAAGTATTAAATAAAGGGATCTTAAATGAGTCAAAAAAAATTTTCCTCTCTTTCTAAAGATGAACCAACGTGACAGTTGGTGAAATGATATAAAAGTTTTAGAAACTTATGAAAGGTTATCTTAACTATTAGAGAAACCTCTAAAGATAAAAAGAAGAAGAGAGGAAATAAACTTGTATCAAGAACATCAACATCTTACAAAAACAATAATGGATACAGGTATGTCTAAATTAAATCAATCCATTAAATTGTTTTACAATTGATATCAGAGCTACGATGTTGCATGATTTGTTTTCTATTGTGTATCGTTTCGGCATGATTGTTTGTTTTTGTATGAATGGAGTATTTCATGATCATGTATTTTTCCATTGTTTTCTTCATATTTGATACTAACACAAGAACAAAAAAAATGAAACAAACTTTCGGTGTTGATATAACGTCAAAATTAGACAAACTTTTGGTGTTGATATGTACTAAATATGGATTCTGTATTTGCAAAAAAAAATCATATTTTTGTAAAGATATGTTTATGTTGTGTCCTGTTTCTTCAAAGATATATGTTTATGGTTGGTGACAGAATTGTCACATCAAATTAAATGCTTTAGAGGGTTTATGTATCAATGATCTCCCTACCCTCTAATTGCATTTGTGCCCATATAAATGATCTGTGGAGATGGATTGACACTCACATGTTTTTATTGTTGCTTTTTTTTGTTGCCTACAAGGTGTCTTAGGAAGGTCCCAACTATAGGAAGACACCTTTAAGTCATTCATTCCCAGACTAATCCCCGTTCGAACCGGGTATTGTTGCTTCTTTTGTATAAGAAGTTTTGAAGTTTGAAGTTATGATTTCATTTCCAACATTTAATGATTTGGATACAGTTCGATACCACATTATGATTAGATGTGCCAGTATGCCTTTCCACTGCCTGTGGCACAATTATATGGATTTGAATTTTGGATTATATTATGCAACATTAATTATAAGTAATTGATTTATTTCTATACATAATATAATTTGAAAAATGCCATATTATATATTTCTTTGGTACATTGACTATTTTATATTTGTAATATTTGGAATTAAATTTTCTTATTATATGATGCACGTGCTACATGACATAATGGTAATTTAGATTGTTAGTCACTAAAGTGACCAAACTAACTAAATTAAAATTTGTCATATGTGATAATTGTCCAAATCAAATGTTTATTGCATGGAAAGCTTGTTAGTCACCAAAGTGGCCTAGCTTGAAAATATTAATCATTTAATTGAGATTGTTTCAATTGTTTATTATGATATAATGCTAAAATGACATAAAGGTTGAATTAAACAATTGAGATAATTAATTATAACGCTATGAGGTCACCTAGTGGTGGGCCATTGCTTATAATTAATGACATTAAAGAGACTTTATCAACATATTTGGTTAATATGATTATATATCCAAAGATAACATGCATGTTGACTAAAATATGATTGATTGTCCATTGTAGTGAACTATATATATATATATCCTAACATGTTACAACTATGTATTTAAATTTCACCCAAGGGAGAATTTAAATGCATAATCAAAGTGTATTAGTTAATTTGAATCTATTTAGGTTTACTCAAAGCATTAATATGGAGCTATATGCCGTGTTTGTAGCATCTACTAATTTGCTTGCTTTAGAAAATGGGCTTATCAAGTTCAATGATCTGAACTATGTTAATTGGTCTAAACAAATCCAGTTCCAACTAGGTGTAATGGATTTGGATTTGGCCATAGTTTCAGATGTAAGGCCCATACTTATAACTGAGACTAATTCTGAAGCTGACAAGTCTTATTGTGAGGCCTAGGAATGGTCCAATAGGCTAGCTTGAATTTGATGCGAATGATGATCGCAAAAAATGTAAAGTCGTCAATGCTTAAAACAAACAATGCAAAGGAGTTTATGTTGCAACTTAAATAATACTCCCAATTTGATATAGTTAACAAGTCCATAGTAGGGACTTTAATGAGTGAGCTAACAACCAAGAAATTTAATTGGTCACAGCTCATTCATGATCATGTAACTCATATGTAAAACTTAGCTGCAAAGTTGAAATCTATGGGTATGGATGTGAGTCAGTCCTTTCTGATACAGTTTATTATCAACTCACTTCCTTTAGAGTTTGGCCAGTTCCAAGTTAATTATAACACTATTAAAGAAAAATGGAACCTTCAAAAGATTAAGGTCATGTAAGTTCAGGAGGAAGGGAGATTACAGAAAATAAAGTAACAATCCGTTCATCTAACATTTCATCCAGGAGTTAGTAGTAGCAAGAATAAACCAGGAGAGAAAGGCAAAGATAAGGACAAAGCTCTCAGCAAATTTAATAAGGGCTGAAACAGTAAAGAAAAGAGGTGTCACTTCTACAAGAAGCCTGGTCACTTCAAGAAAGATTGTCCTAAAAGAAAAGCTTAGTTTGAAAAGAAAGGTACATACTATGTCTCAATATGTTTTGAATCAAATCTTATTAAAGTGCCTAATAATACCTGGTGGTTAAATTCTAGTGCAACTACTCATGTGTCATGTGTTAAACAGATATTCCTTTCAATCCAAACCATAAACAAAACTAAAATGTTCTTATATATGGGGAATAGAATAAAGACATGGATAGAGGGCATTGGGACATACAGATTGATCTTGGATACTGGGTGTTACCTAGATATAGAAAAGTGTCTTTATATTCCTGAATGTGCTAGGAATTTAGTTTCTGTTGCAAAATTGGGTAATGTAGGATTTCAATTTAAGATTGGAAATTATGTTTTTTCATTATATAAACATAAGTACTATTATGGTTCTGGTACCTTAATTGATTGTTTATATCTGTAGCATCTCACTCCCGCAACCAAGACCCAAACTCGATATCGAGGGTGATATCCGAGCCCGTGCCTCACGAGAATGGTATGCTAGAGTAGTCAAAGCAATTTAAAAACCCAGTAAGACATTTTTCTTTTGAAAACAATCACATACGCGAAATTCAGTAACCAAATTGGGCCCACGTTAATACGGAAACATTTCGATCAAAACATAATTTCAGTCCTAAAAACTTTCAACAGCATTAAATCAATTTATACACAGCAATCCATAGCCAGATCAGGCCAATGCCATTTCTAAACATTTTCAATAATTACATGACAATACAATATATATCAATTTGGCCCTCTACAATAATAGTACTATTCAGTAGATATTGCAGAAATGCCAATTCTATACAAAAACAGAATAACACGAATGTAGACGTACAATGATCCCGACCCATTACTCTGACTTGCGTGCAATAGACATACTCCCGTTGGTCTAACGGGGTACACTTCAATTCCTGAAAAATAATTGCAATGTTGGGTGAGTTTGTGAACTCAATGAAAAACCATCATCGATGGTTCACCCAACTCATGCATATACACACAATTCGCAGAATACCATAAGCATTATCATTTCACACTTTAAGGCGTTTCGCCTTTCACATAAATCACCTTTAATCATTCATATATGTGATGCACATGAGACACTTTTCATTTTATTACGTTTTTGTGACCGTGTGCCTGAGCTTGATAACATTAAGCCAGTGACTCTGAATTTCGTTGGGCTTGAAGCCCTAATGCGTTGAGCCTGTGGCTCTGGAATACGTTAGGCTCGAAGCCCTAATGCGTTGAGCTTAAAGCTCTGATATACGTTGGCTGCATCGGTCACAACTATCATTATCTGATCATGCCATTATGCATGAATGCATATGCTCCAATTTCCATTTACAGTCAGTTTATATTTCAGTGAC
>JANTPM010000009.1:7771778-7792710 GCA_025434745.1 Erythroxylum divaricatum
TAATAGGGTTTTCTAGGTCATACCTGCGTTATGAGGAGATAATGAACTTATATAGTAAATACCTGCCGAGTTTAACTCATTATTTTAGGAATGGGTCGATCGGCCCACATGCCATCCTAGGGTTAGACTTGGGCCTAGCATGACCAACCCAACTAATTTTTAATTTAACAAATGTAAGTTATTTACGTGGCAAAGGTGTTAGCTATTGTAACATGTCACGTTTTTGAGTTAGAATTGCAAAATTCAGTAAAATTTAAGATTTTATTATGTAATTAATTTGCTTAGGATAGTTAAATTTCGATCGATCTAAGCCTAAATACTCTATTAAAATACGTGAATTTGAGTTATGGATAAGTCCATTGTCTTCCGTCGTTGGAGTTTATACATTAATATTATCTACTGCTTTATCGATAATAAAATTAAAGTTTAAAGTTTACTTTTCAAAAATTTTTAAGATAATTTGATTAAAAAACAGTTTAGAGAGTTAAATGTTACATGATCAATTTTTTTCCGTAAAGTTTGCGGTTTTAAATAGAAATTTAATTGATTTGATTAGAGGACAGCTTACCTGGATATCATGTGCCGTCTTAGCTCAGCCGGTAGAGCGCACGGCTTTTAACCGTGTGGTCGTGGGTTCGATTCCCACAGACGGCGTATTTACTTTTGTCTTGTCATAAAGAAAATTGTTTAGAAAAGGTATTCTCAATCCAATATCTGACGAGTTGTCCAAAACCCCAACCCACCAGTAAACCCTCAAAAATGTTGCGCTTCTGCACCTGCTTATCATCATCATACACAACCCCAACCACTTCCTTTCCTAATAGCCTTGCCTATTTCCCTTCAATCCTCTCAAAACTACCATCCTTATTAAGCCAATGCCAGTTTCAACTTAAGCAACCCAACAAACAGAGACAATATTTAGCCTTTTGTACAAGTTATGAGGTGGGTGGCGATTACTTGAATGAAAAACTGGGTGTTGAAGATGGAAGGACTCGAACCGAACAAGAATGGAACGACAAACCGGACAATTCTCGTAATGAAGCTTTGCTTAAAGGTGGTGAACAGGTCACTTCTGTCCTTCAAGAAATGATAACCCTGGTGAGTTTCTAATTTACTTCTCCCTCTTTCTAGTTTTCTTTTATTTGTGTGTCTTTTCTTTAAAGGATTATTTGAATGGTTTGGAAATTACGGCTATTTATTGTCTGCCAAATGTGTTTGCGGTACAGTTGCAGGACATGGACATGGATGAAACATCCGAAAAAGTGGCGGTTGAATTGGCTGCACAAGGAGTCATAGGGAAAAGAGTCGATGAGATGGAATCGGGGTTTATGATGGCTTTGGATTACATGATTCAAATGGCCGAAAAGGACCAAGATGATATGGTATTGTTGTAAATTTACTGTGTGATTCTTGGCATTTCTATGGATTCTTGTTTCTTATCCTGTATAGTGCTTTACACTCAACTTTGAGAAAATATGTTTACAGTGACGTGTGAAGTTGCTTGACAGTGAATGTTGTTTTGAATTTTATGTTTAACTAGAATAGGATGATACTCTGTCCCCAAGTCTGGGCATTAGAACCATCGTCATTGTTTGTGGTCATTACTTTGACCTATTTTTAAGGAGATGCCAATAGACGTTGTACTTCTGCTATTAACCTTGGAGTCTGTAAGTTTGCCCGTGCAGAGTGGGTAGCATTATGTGTGCAACTGTAACGAGTTAGAAGAATGTGCTCTTCAAAATTGGTGGTAGAATCTGATATGTAGGCGGTGGTTTTGGGTGTACAAAAGGGTACCTCCTGTTTCTCCTCATTCTCCATTTTTCTATGAATGTATAAGGTTGATAAAGTTGGATTGGAATGTACAAATTTATCTTGCTTTCGAGAAAGGAAATTTTACATGAGCACCACGGCCAAATTTGACTTAGTTCTTAATGGAGGCACTCAATTTTTTACTCAACCTTTGCTGTTTGATGACATAAGTTGTAGTCATTTGTTTACTTTATGAAGATGGGAATGTTTATTGACCATTATTGAATTAGAAAAGACCTACTGTTAAGCATTCTTTTAAGTTCTATCTGTTTAAGCTTAGCAAATTCTACAATCAGTTATCTCTGCATTGCTAATTTGACATGCGTGAATGTTGTTGAAAACTTCAAAAAGTTGTTCCTCTAGTCAGTTCTCAGTTTCAGTCAGATTTTGAATCAACCATATGGTGTCTCTCTGCCCTGCTGTTGGCCTCTAGGAAGTCCTAGTAAGAAATATATGAGTTCCTTTTGTAGGACTCAGTAGCTGGGTGCACCACCCATGTTTTAACAGCTCTGGGAAATTAATTTGCGTCTCTTTGGATTCATAGCTAATGTTATTACTTGGTAGTATGTAAGCTACTTTTGTCATGTAGCATTTTTGTATAATTTTTCCCTTCTTTTTTGATGAATTTGAGATTTATCAGTTGATTTTGACAATTGGTGTGTTGTTTCTTTCAGCGAAAATCACTTTTGGAAGTCATAAAGGAGACTGTATTGTCCCATTTAACAAAAAAGTGCCCCCCTCAAGTAAGAGTCTTTTCACTGACTGTTTCTTCTTCTTTCAACACAAGAGTTGTGTTTATGTATTTCAAGGCACTAAAATGCTGATTTCTTTCAATTCTAGGTTCAAGTGATTGGCTTATTGTGTAGAACGCCCGGGAAAGACAGCAGACACGAACTACTACGGAGGGTTGCCGCTGGTGGTGGTGTCTTTGAGAGTAAAGATGGCACAAAAGTTCATATTCCTGGGACAAATCTGAATGATATTGCTAACCAGGCAGATGATTTGTTAGAGGTAATTATCGTACATATTATTTTAATTGAAGCGTTCTAGGACATTCGATTGGATAGGAATTCAAGCAGCAATGGTCTGTGTTGTTGTTTTTCATCATATACTTTCTCTCTCAAATGCATGTGTTGTGGAATATGAGAACCGGGTCCTTGTGTCATTGGCATCTAGCTGGGCTTGGCTTGCTTGCTATAGAGCTGGCAGAGTCATTTGGTTCCACCAGTTCTCTTTATCCATGAGCATGGTTCAATTTGAGGCTCCAGTTTTAATAGCCTGAATTCTGTTGCATAAAGTGGCTCTTTTACATTGAAAGTTAGCTTTTCCTCAAACATTAATTAATTCTCTGCCAGGCTATGGAAACTCGACCTGTTGTTCCAGATCGAAAACTACTAGCAAGGCTTGTTTTAATTAGAGAGGAAGCCAGGAACATGATGGGAGGTGGCATTCTTGATGAAAGAAATGATCGTGGTTTTAGCACACTACCTGAATCTGAGGTGCTTTTTCTTGTTTTATTGTTTGTATTATACATGTAATTGGCTGTTTCTGTTGGCCTAAATTTGATGTCATGACCATTTTCTTTTTTGCACTCTGAAAATTGCTGCTTGATGTTGATTGCATCTTTTGTTTCTAATAATCAGTGCTTCTAATAACTTCCCAAAACAGGTGAACTTCTTAACCAAACTGGTAGCATTGAAACCTGGGAAGACCGTCCAGGATATGATAAAAAATGTCATGCTAGGAAAAGATGAAGGTGCTGAAGATCCTATCAGTGGCGAAGAAGACACTAGTGGTGAAAGATTTTATGGTGGAATTGCAGGAAGGGTAGGCCTGGGCTCACTTAATTGCTTATTTTCATCTGTGTTATCTTAATCATAGGTGTTTTTGAATGCTGTTTAACGTTACTAGAATCTTGGACTCCTCTAAGCCTTCAAATTTTCTGGTGTCCATTGTATTATTGATCTTATTACTATAAACTAACAGGGTAGTATCACTGGTAGAAAACCACTTCCAGTGCGACCTGGAATCTTTCTTGAGACCGTCACAAAGGTATTACCTGTGTCCAAAATCAATCCTATAATTCTCCAACGTCAGACTGATTATTGAGTACTTTTTGAATTGTTTATGGCTGATATCAATATACTTGGATTTGGTAGGTTTTAGGTGGCATATACTCAGGAAATATCTCTGGGATTACAGCACAACATCTAGAATGGGTAAATTCTTTCACCATTTTGTTTGGGTTTATACTCTTTGAGTGCATATGTTGGTCACTGGGTTGGGCGTTGGATGGTATTTGTACTTGTATGGTTATTTGAACACTTCACATGGGGATTTCGTTTACCTTTTCTTCAAATTGGGATGTTTTGTGTGTGCAAAGTTTAGTTTGTGTAATTCTAATGACTAGTTCATCTTAACTAAAATTTCCTGCATCCAGGTTCACCAAAAGACGCTTCATGTTCTTCAGGAAATAGCATTCTAGGATTTTCTTCTTGAGATGATGGAAGCAACAGTTCTGACCCAAATTTTGACCAGCGGTGCACTGATGGAAGTTTGATAGAAGTGAGTGAAAGTATTCCATGGAGAAAAAAATTATGTAGCAAGCTTGTAGTAGAAGACCTGATTGAAAACTTAGATAATCAATCACTTGTCATTGCAATGTCATTTCTGGAATTGTTTTAGTGATATCTTCAAACCTACAACAAAAAGGTTGCATCAAGTCCACGAAATGAGTTTCACATTAGTATTAAGCTGTGAGGTGGAATTTCTTTAATTGCATTTCAATTATGCAGCACTTAATCAGGTCGTCATATGTGCTGGTGGAATCAACCCTTTATTGCATAATGATGAAGACTGGTTTTTGTTCCAGTTAAGAGGAGTAGACTGTCATGTGGGAATTGGGACCGATGTTGAACTTGCTAATGATTCGCGTTGTTGTTAAGGAGTAGAAGCAAACACAGCAAGGATTGCTGAACGTTGCCCCAGTTGTTTTCCCAACCTCAGCCCACAAGGCCCCTCTGGCCCTTCTTACCTTTTTGGTAAAGCAAATCGTACATGCGTCATAGTAATACTCCCACCAACTTGGATTTAACACTACGCGTCGTCATATTAAACGAATAAGAAGGTAACCTACCTTTTGTATCACCATCCTATCTTATCATAAGCACTCCTTTTGGTCCCTCCGTCACATGCTTCTTTCTTTCTTTCTTTCCTTTGGTGGAAAGATGTTTAAACTGCTTCTGCTTGGATCAAAAGTTGTTTACGTCAAATACGACCGTTAAGTTATCAAGTCTACTTTTTCAAAAGCGGGCCAGCTTTCTGGGGTGAGGTTGGACATAATGGCCACAATCACCCTCTTTCTCACGGCCGCACCTCTGCGTAATTACTTCTATGCCCATTATGATTCGTTTCAATAATCAATATACATGCACTCTACTACTACATTAACTAAAGACGAGAATATGAATTACTGACCTCTGGAAGCTGGCAAGCCTTCGTGAATGGCATCTTCGTTAATGATATGTGAAACGTAAAGGTGAGCATTATTCAGGCAAGCGAACGCTAAATTTTGGGTAATTTAGATCGATCCGGATATTATCCGAATTATTTTTAGAATAAGACGGATAATTCTGAAAAAATTCAGGCCAGTCTGATTATTCGAATTAGGTTTAAAAAATTATGAAATAGGATAATTAGGATAATTTGAATAAATCAGGCGGGATAATTCGGGTAAATCAGGCCGGGATAAGATAATTTGGATAAATCAAGCTGGGTAAATTCAAGTAATTGAAAGTTCAAGTTCGGACCAAGTAAGAGAAAAAAATTTTCAAATAATTCAAATTGGACTCGAATAATAAAAATTTGACCCAAATTACCCACATGCTCGTCCCTAAACCTAACGTCTACTCTGGAAATATCAACCCTAAAACTTGAATGGAGAGAACGACGACTAGGTTCCCCCAAGAAATAGAATGGCCCCCACATCCACCACCTACTCCAATCCTATTCACACAAGTGGAGTGAAGGTGAAGGGGGAGGGGGGGGAGGGAGAGGGACATAATTGTCATAATTTGAATTCTATGATTTGGAATTGGAACTATGACAGCTCGAGTCTCACTCTCTCACACACACTGCAACGTTAGCCTTCCCAGTTCCCCAACTCAAGATTCAAGAAAGAGAGAGCAGAAAAATTTAAGATTCAAGAAAGAGAGAGCAGAGCTCAAATTTAATTATTTGTAGTTTTTCAGTAAGCTAAAAGCAACACCTTCCATATATAAACTGAGAGCATTTTAAATCAGATTTTCCAAATATCATTTCACCATGTCAGGTTACGTTGGCATCCTGGTATCAGATCCATGGCTCCAGAACCAGTTCACTCAGGTCGAGCTTCGCAGCTTCAAGTCCCACGTACGCTTCCTCTAACACAATTTCTTCTTTTCCTTTTCTTTTTTCTCCTCTTTTTTCCTGATCTGCCTCTTGGTTCTCGTTTCTTCACCAAGTTTATGAGCATGAGGAGAGAGAGTGGAAAGTTGACGCTGAGGGACCTGCCTTCCAGGATGTCGAGGTTGAAAGTAGTTGGCGAGATTCTGACCGAAGAAGAGAGAGCTTCTCTTATTCAGGACGCGTATCAGAACCTTGACGACGAGGTTGATTTCGAGTTCTTCTTGAAGGTCTGAATATACTCTCTCTCTCTCTCCTTGCTACTTGTTTGATATGTTTTCTTCCTCTCCTTTTTGCACTCTTTCGATTTCAATCTATTACTCGATTTGAGATCAACTTGGAGATATTACATCTTGTGTTCTCGCTTTTACTCTTATGAGACTTCGATTTAACCTTCTGCTAAATTAACTGATTTCGTCACAGACATCAGTGAAGATGTCATTTTTTCTGGATGATGTTTAGCCAATATAGCAGATAGGAGTAGTAGCAAAACAGATGAAACAATGGAGAAGTTTGGAGGAATTCGGTTTATTATTCATCAAAGAAAGGAGCCTTTAAATAGGCTGTACAGACGATTGTGGATGTTTCAAGTTAATCTATGGTTAATTGCAGGTATACTTGAAACTTCAAGGACATGCCAGTGCAAGGATAGGTAGTGCAGCGAAGAACTCATCTGCATTTCTTAAAGCTGCAACCACTACATTGCTTCATACCATCAGTGAATCTGAGAAGGCATCTTATGTAGCGCACATCAACAACTACCTTGCTGAAGATGATTTCTTAAAGAGATACCTCCCTATTGATCCTTCGACTAATGATCTCTTTGAAATAGCAAAGGATGGTGTTCTCCTTTGGTAATTATCCTTTACTCTTCTTCTTAACATGGCCCCTCTTTTATTTTTCTAATTGTTGCTGCTGGTTGCAAAATTTAAATATATATTTGCTTCTGGTGCAGTAAACTAATTAATGTAGCAGTTCCCGGTACAATTGATGAAAGGACTATCAATACTAAGAGAGTGCTTAATCCATGGGAAAGAAATGAAAACCATACACTCTGTCTCAATTCTGCCAAGGCTATTGGATGTACTGTAGTCAATATTGGGACTCAGGACTTCATTGAAGGAAGGGTATGTGGCATACACAAGCCTTTCTTTCTATATATGAATCATCTATTGCTTTCAATAATACTCATGTCTTTTTCGTTCCACTTTCAGCGGCATCTTGTGCTCGGAGTAATTTCTCAAATCATTAAAGTAAGATTGTTATAACTTTTCTTGAAATTTTGTTTGTTTGAGAGGGTTGTGAGGCATGAAATGTTGTTAAGTATTATTAGATTAACTATAGTTGTATTTACCATTGAATTTCCCTGAGACTTCAGTTATATGGAAATGAAGGTGGAATACAATGTCTGTTAGTGTTAATACTATGTAGGGCACATTGTTTAACCCTCTCTCTTCCATTTTGATCAGATACAACTTTTGGCAGACCTGAATTTGAAAAAAACACCTCAACTGGTGGAGTTAGTTTCTGATAGTCAGGTGTTACCTCTGGTCTTCCATTTAATATTTTTGTAATGACTACATGATGGATTTTACCTTTGATAGTACCCTTTAATATTTTTGTAATGACTACATGATGGATTTTACCTTTGATAGTACACTTTAATATTTTTGTAATGACTACATGATGGATTTTACCTTTGATAGTTCAATGTGCTTCCTAAATAAACAGGAAGTTGAAGAGTTGATGAGCTTACCTCCGGAGAAGATCTTATTGAGGTGGATGAACTTCCAGTTGAAGAAATCAGGATACAAGAAAATAGTCACAAACTTCTCTTCTGATGTGAAGGTAGACTATATTCAAGTTAAACATTCTAAATGACCATGATGCGACATTCCCCTGACTACGAAATTTACAATTCAGTCTTGCTTTGCTTCTCTACTGTAGCATGATTATTGTTTTGAAAACATGAGTTGGTGATTGTCAAAGGTTTCAATGAAAAGCAATTGCAATCATGATGTGTTAGTATTTAATTGTAGAATCTTCTGCTTGCAGGATGCAGAAGCTTATGCTCACCTTTTAAATGTTCTTGCACCCGAGTATAGTAATCCATCCTCACTGACTGTAAAAGATACTTTACAAAGGGCAAAGTTAGTGCTTGAACATGCAGACAGAATGGGTTGTAAGAGATACTTAACTGCCAAGGATATTGTCGAGGGCTCTCCAAACCTTAACCTTGCCTTTGTTGCACATATTTTTCAGCATAGGTGAGAGTGGGCCTTTTCTCAAGCAAAATGCTAATTGAAATTGTAACGTATTTGCCCTAGAATCAGAACCAGGGGAGCTGATAGCTATTTCGTGTCTGCAGGAATGGACTTTCAACTCAGACGCAACAGATATCTTTTCTCGAGATTTCGCCAGATGATGCACAAATCTCCAGAGAAGAGAGGGCATTTCGATTTTGGATCAATAGTTATGGAAACTCAAGCTATATTGACAATGTGTTTGAAGATCTCAGAAATGGGTCAGTAGGGCATAATAAATTCTCTCCATCAATTATGGCGCTTTGCGCACACCCATTCAACTACAAATTTAGTCTATCATGTTCTATCCCATTCAAAGGCACAGGCTTGATCTTTGTTAACAATTCAAGTATGGTGATGAGAACAGAATAGGAAGTCCACAATGTATTTTTTTTAAAAAACCTGGATATAGTTCTTACTTCAATATTCAATTCCAATCTGACTAAAGTATATGTTCCTTTCCAGGTGGATTCTACTTGAGACACTTGACAAGATTTCACCAGGAATTGTTAATTGGAAGATTGCAAATAAACCTCCTATCAAATTGCCATTCAGAAAAGTAGAAAACTGCAACCAGGTTGTGAAAATTGGAAAACAACTAAAATTTTCCTTGGTCAATGTTGCTGGAAATGACATCGTACAAGGAAATAAAAAGTTGATATTAGGTATGATCCATGTCGATATTAAGTTTGCTTAATGTTTGGTGTAATTTATTTGCCACAGATGTCTTATTCACGTTCTTCAACTTCCATCAGTGTACAGCTGGTAGTCTTGTTAGATTCAAACTAATCTTTGTTATTCTTTTTAGCTTATCTCTGGCAGTTGATGAGATATAACATTCTCCAACTTCTGAAGAACTTGAGATTTCATTCCCATGGAAAGGAAATTACTGATGCCGACATTCTACAATGGGCTAATACCAAAGTGAACAACTCTGGAAGCCAGAGTCGTATGCAAAGTTTCAAGGTAAAAGTTATGGCTTACTCAATTATATGATGCAGTCAAGACGAATTTGACTTTAATTTTTTGAGGTTTAATCATAGACGATGCTTTACTAGAAGCTTTTGCACATATGAAACATTAGACAACTGCTTATATTTAACAAACTCGCATTGTTTGCGAAGCATATTGACTGAGTTTGAGCTGATGATTTGTTTTGTCCAATAAGACTAGAACAGTAATATGAGCTGATGATTGGGAAATTTAGTTAATTCTTCCAGATAAACTTGATTTTATCAAAGACGGTAAACAAAAATGAAAGTTGATGATAATGGATGTTCCTAGTGATTTCCTATTGGAATTTTACAGGATAAAAGATTGTCGGATGGAATTTTTTTCCTTGAGTTGCTTAGCGCTGTTCAGCCCAGAGCAGTAAATTGGAGTCTTGTCACAAAAGGAGTGACTGGTACGCCTTTTCTAAATGCTGTAGGAAATGGTATGTTTCCAAAGTTACTTCTAGCTAAATTATGTGTTTGCCAACTTGGAATCAATGCAGATGAACAGAAAAAAATGAATGCATCCTACATCATCAGTATTGCGAGGAAGTTGGGATGTTCAATATTTTTACTTCCTGAAGACATAACTGAGGTGCTTAAAAAGTTGCAAGTATATTTATTTACTTTGTAGACAAGATTGACACTGTAATGCCTCTATCAGGCATCGTTTACTACGATACTTTAGTTCCCATTACTATATTTTATTATTGTTTCTGTTGTGTTCAAGCACCTAAACGCAAATGCCTGCTTCAGGTAAATCAGAAGATGATTCTTACACTCACCGCGAGCATTATGTATTGGTTTCTGAAACAACCAATTGAGGACAAAGCACCTGGAACCTCTGATAGTGATGCCGTATCAACATCAACGTTGGATGATTCTGCCTCCGAGTCATCGTTGGAAGACAATGGAAATTTATAAGCAATCCCTTGAGCATGTAACTGAAGTTTATACATATCGTCTCTTCTATCCTCTTAGTCTCTTTTTTCCTTCACTCTTTGTGAATTCTTTTGCAGTTATATGTCGTTGACATTTTCCTATAGGAAATTGGGTTGTTTTCGGATCAAATTTTGCTAAAGCAAATGTACTTGTGAATAGGCTTTTTTTTGTCGTAAGCCTTCATTTTTCTTATGTATTCTTATGTCTCAAATGTTCTTGGCACATGTAAACTCATTTTGGGTTGGTGGAAGAGTCCTCTTTAGACAAGCTAACATATATCCCTTCTTTGGATGCAAACGATCGTAATAGCAGAAAATTTTTTCCTCCTATTAAGATCTTAAAGCAAGGAAGAAAAAAAGAACAATATTTTGGTTGACTTTTTCGTTGACAAAAGTCTTACATACCTTATTATGCACAAAGGGGCATTTAACTATTGTGACAAATATAGTTTAGAAGATGTACTTAGTAACAAGGAAGAGGTGTTTCTATTCAAACTTCTAGGTGAGCACTTTGTCTATAAAATCATTGAAGAGGCACCCCGACACGTCTCTGATAAACCATTGTTCTTACTTAAATGGAGACTTGGATTAGAGAGTTAAGATGAAGCACTTACTAGTACGAGCTAGGTTCTACAATCTTCCACTTAAATATTGTGTGTGTATGTTATATTATGTATGAGTATGAAATGCTTCTTAATAATTTCTCATGTACATTATTTTAGGGTTCTAACCCTTAACATGGGATAATAGGATGTTACACTTGTTGTTTTATGTCCTACAACTAATCACTTTGGTTGTAGTTTAGTAAAAAACTATTTAAAGATATTCTTTATCTGGTACATGTTTAGATGTATATGATAAAGTTCATGGGATAATTGTACATTGCAAATGAAATTATAATGAGATTATAATTATGAGATTCATATTGCACTTATATATTATTCTTAAATATTCCTAGTCACTGTTTTATTAAGATTGAACATTAATAGAATGTAAAAAGATTAGCACACATTTTTATTTTTCTTTATGAAAGAAATAGTCGATCTCATAGGTTAAAGTATAGAGATACTTAAACAAAAGTATAGGTGCTTGCTATCGAACAAATTCATTGAACAGACTCGATATGAGAAATCTATTTGGAATATTACTTGTATGTCTATGAAACTCTCATTGTGGTGATTGTATAAGTGATTCTTTGACTTAAGCATCAAAATTATCTTGTACGGAGATTGCCATGTTTTGATACCACTTATGATCTATTTAATCATAGGTCGTTTAATCGGCAATCATTGGGTCTAGCATGAACTATATGGAGATAGTTGATTGATTAAGATAGGATTCATCATCCTAAAGTAATTAGGAAGAATGCTTCGTTGTTCTCGATTAGTATTAATTCAAGAAATCCTTAGCCATGATGAAATGATATTTTGTAAATAGTTTACAAATGTCATTAATTGAATCGACAGCTAATGGTGAAGAACTAATTTGATTAGACTCAAAATAGAGTAGACATTAATTTTATGCTCTATATCTAATCGAAACATTTTATGATTTTTTTAAATGAGTAAAACATTGCATGATGAAATGATTGAATTATACGAAAAAATTATATACGGAAAGGTTAGTCAAAACTACTTTGACATTCTTAAATATTTAGGTAGTTATGATGCGTTGCTAGACGCTAATCTTGATCTATGATTATAAATTGTTTAATTTGAGAATTAAAAATAAATTAAAAGAAGATTTAATTTATCTAATCTTAATTAGGAATTAAAATTAGATTTTATAATCATTGCCAACATATTTGAGAATCTATTGGATCTCACATATAAAATGAGTTGAAAATAGCAAAATTAATTAATCAAGTTAAACTTGATTGTAAAATATGAGAAACTTTATGATTAAATATGAGATATTTAATAAATAATGATCAATATGGGATGTTGAATCGTATATGGACATAATTGGTATTTAATTAGAATTATTTATAATTCTAATTAAATTTTAATTAAAATTAGAATTTAATTTCAATTAAATTACTAAAACGTCCAAAGTTTATTATAAATAGGCTTAAGCTTTATAGAATTGGCACTTCTTACTTAATCATCTCTGTAAGAGTTATAGAGTGCTCTCAACCTATTCTGTGGATACCATTAGAGGCATAACACTTATGCGGCCACGGTAGTTGAGATGGATTTATTTCGAAAATGGTTCAAGGGATACATCAAGATAAAGATCAAGCTTCGGAATAAGGTACGAATTAAATTTTCACTTTATTATGATTTGTGTTAATCATTTTATAGAATTAAATAGATCTTGATTTTCGATAAATGAAAAGTCACAAAAAAGTTTCATGATTATTTCTGATATGATCCCAGGACTTAGAACGAGTTTGGATTGGGCTTATTCGAACGAACCCGCTCTTGCCTTGATTCTTCTTCCCAATGTTTGGAACTCAAGGGAGTTACCTACCAAGAAAGTGTTTTGATAATTATCTGATATCCTTATTCATGAAAATGGCTAGCCCCTTATAATGAGGCTTACAGACTCAAATTCAAAGGCAGTAGAATACTTGCCAAAATAAACGTTTAAGAAATAAAGACTCTATCCCAATTGACTTGAGAAATAACATAAATCATGGAAGGATAATTGACTAAATCTTTTTCAAATAAACTAGCCATATTCAGCTCAATCAATCCCCCTTGTTACGCCTTTGATAACTCTTTCCAATAAAAAAATCCATAACATTACCCTCCCCTTCGAAAAGAGCTTATCTGTAAGCTCAAAAGTCGGATAAGAGTTGCGGAATTCATTGAGTGATTCCCAAGTAGCATCACATTCTGCTAGACCAGATCATTGAACCAACACTTCCCACAAACCACAATTGAGGCGAGCTCGAACAACAGCGAAAGGAATCGGAGAGGTCTGATCGTCAACGATCGGTGGTAATGGAATCACTGAAGAAGGCAGGTCACCATTAAAAAGGATTGAGAAGGGAAACATGGAACACATTATGCATTTTGCAATTTTCCAGCAAGGCTAATTCATAAGCCACACTCCCAATTCGTCGAATAACTGAAAAGGGACCATAAAACTATGCTGCCAATTTGTGTCGCACAGCCCTGGTAAAGATTTTTGTCGATGCGGGTGTAGACGGAGCCACAAAAAGGTGCCTAGAGAGAACTCAACATCCCAATGGCCTTTATCATAAATAATCTTCATGCGATGCTGAGCTTGTGCCAACTTCAGTCGAATATCACTCAAAGTCTCATCTCTAGCAACCAATGCTTGATCGACAGCTTCGACATTGGAAGATCCAAACTCATAGGACAAAAGATGGGGCAGTTCTGGCCCATACACCACTCGAAAGGGAGATGTTGGCAAGGTTGTATGGAACGAAGTATTGTAACAATATTATGCCCAAAGAATCTATGCAACCCACTTATTAGGATGAGTACCCACAAAGCATCGCAAATACATCTCAATTGTTCGGTTCGCTACTTTCGTTTGGCCATCGGTTTGAGGGTGAAAAGCCAATGCAAAAGCCAAATTGGTTCTGTGTAAACGAAATAATTCTTTCCAGAATTTACTAGTAAAAACCACATCACGATCATTAACAATGGATTCTGACAAACCATGAAGACATCAGTCCATACTTGTGTCGATAATTGCAAGGGTCGAAGTAAACCAGTCGGGTTGAGATGTTCGATCTTATGTTGTTGACAACTAGGACAGGCTGCTATATAATCTCGAATCATTGTCTTAATGCTTTTATAATAAAAATCTTGGTGAAGACGTTGCAAAGTCTTTTGAATGCCTTCATGTGTAGCATCATGGAACCCAAATAAAACTTTGGAAATTAATGGTGAAGTGGGCAAGAGATATACACGATCATCGAATAAAATCAGCCCCTCTTTTGTTGACCATCTCGGACTCGCCTCTCCACTCTCGGCTTTCTTCAGTAGTGCACCCAAGGTCTCGGTCCCTTGTATTTCAGTCCACACTTCCTCAAATAAAGACGATCGTGGGTTGTTGATGGCATACAAAGATTCTGCTGGTTCATCACGACAAGACAAAGCATCAGCTGCTTTATTGGTGTTCCCCATTTTATACTCAACTCGAAAGTCGAACCCCAAAAGTTTGCTCATCTAATGTTGATGTGGAGAAGTTGAGAGGCATTGCTCAATAAGATACTTTAGGTTGTTGTGATCTGTTCGAATGAGAAAATGACGACCCCAAACATATGGTCTCCAATGTTGTATTGCTTTGGCTAAGCCGATCAACTCGCGCTCATAAGCTGGAAGTTTCAAATGATTGTCGGACATTCTTCAGCTGAAAAAAGCTATGGGATGCCCATGTTGATGAAGTACCACCCCAATGTCGTATTCTAAAGCATCACATTCGATGATGAATTCATCATCAAAATTTGGCAAAGCGAGAACCAAAGCATCCACGAGAGCTTCTTTAAGAGCAGCGAATGCCTCAAGGGCTGTCTCACTCCAATAGAAACCATTGCGACCTGTCTCACTCCAATAGAAACCATTGCGACGTAACATTTGAGTCAAGGGGGTAGCAGTCTTGCCGTAGTCTTTAATAAATTTCCTATAATACCTGACCACCCCAAGAAATCCACTCAAAGTTGAAATAGATTATGGTTGGGCCCAATCAACAATGGCTTGTATCTTACTTGCATCCACTGTAACACCTACACTGGAAACAATATGTCCCAGATACGCCACTTGGGTTTCTCCAAAAGAACATTTAGACATCTTGAGGAATAACCGATGGGCACGAAGTAAGTAAAAAATAATGCGGATATGATGTAAATGCTCTAGCCAAGAGGTACTATAAATGAGTATATCATCAATAAAATACCAATACGAAGTGACGCAAGTGCTTTCGGAATACCTCATTCATCAAAGCCTGAAAAGTTGATGGGGCATTTGTCAAGCCAAAGGGCATCACAAGGAACTCAAAGTGACCGTGATGAGTCCGAAAGGCAGTTTTCTCAATGTCCTTCGAATCCATCCGAACCTGATGATATCCAGACCTGAGGTCCAACTTCGTAAAAAATTTAGATCCGTGCAATTCGTCCAATAATTCATCAACCACTGGCAACGGGAACTTATCTTTAACCGTTTTATCATTAAGCTCTCGATAGTCCACACAGAATCGCCAAGTATTGTCATGCTTTTTAACTAGTAAAACCGGAGACGAGAAAGGCGACTTACTAGGTCGGATAATACTTTGTTGCAACATTAATTCACATTGTCACTTTATCTCTACCTTTTGCATATGAGGGTAGCGGTATGGTCAGACCCCTACGGGTTGAGCTCTGGTAGTCAGTGTAATGCGGTGATCACAATGCCAGATAGGTGGCAGCCCCAAAGGTTCATTAAACAAGTCTACAAATTCATCCAAGAGCAAATCTAGGGGTTGTTTTGATTCTACCGCACTGACGGTATTCAATCGGAATTCATGAGGACTTGACTGTCCTTGCAATGTAACTGATGCTTGTCCTATTTTGAAGCTCATGGTGAGTGCATTATAATCACAAGTGACAGGCCCTAGTGATTGTAGCCACTTGATGCCTAAAACGAAGTTAAATCCATCCAACGGGATAACAAAGAAATCCATAACAAACGAAATGGCATCAATCGTAAAAGTTACCTTTGCACATAGCCCGATGCTTTCCACTTTTTGTTGTTTGCTACTGTCGCTCTCAATCTGTTTCAATGGTGAACTTCCATTCCAAGCCGAGTTGTCGCAAGCTCACTAATAAAGTTGTGCGTGTTTCCCGAGTCTACCAGCCCCAAAACAGCATTGCCCATAATTACCACCTTCAACTGCATTGTATTGGTGCTGTGAGTACCTGAGAGGGCATGGATTGAGATCTGAAGTGTTGGATCTTCAATTGTTTCAACCGTTTCACTCAGTGGTTCTTCATCCTCTTCCTCTACATACACGATCAAGCTAAATAATTTTTTACACTGGTGGCCAATCCCAAAAACTTCATCACAATTAAAACACAGCCCTTTGGATGTTCTCTAGGCCATCTCCGCAGGTGAGAGTCGTTTCCATGGCACCGAATTAGCCCTGCTGGCTGTCGATCCTTTAGCTTGAGTTGTGATGCCAGTTGGCGTCATTTTAGGTGAATAATAACCTTTTGTCGTGGCAGCTCTTTGGCCTGTCCATGTGGATTTTCGCCCCACAAGTGTTTGAGTAATTTTCAATTTCTTTTCAAATGCCCTGGCCATATTCATTGCTTCATCTAGATCAGTGGGTTTTTGCATCTCCAACTCAATTCATATTTCTGGAGACAAACCAACGATAACAATTTTTGCATATAATCTCTCCTCAACATCCGTTGCCCTTGCTAATATTTCTTGGAGCTTTTGCTGGTACTCCTCTACCGACCCCTTTTGTTTCAGATTCACCAAATCCCTGAGAGGGTTGTCACGAATGGGAGTTTCAAATCTGACTGTGCAAGCCTTTTTCAAATCTTCCCAATTCGATATCTTCCCCTTTTTTGCTATTAAACGGTACCAAATTTGAGTCTCATCATTCATGTGGTAAGCTTCCAGGCCAATCTTTTCCTCCTCCGTAGTCCTTTGTTTGTCGAAAAATTGCTCACACCGGTCAAACCACCCCACCGGATCTTCAGACCCATTAAAAGTCAGAAAATCTGACTTGATGTAGCGAGGAACTATACCAGATCCCCTTGAATTTTCAGCTCGAGTCTGATGGGGGTTTGAATGGCTAGCTTCATGCTCGGTGCTTTCACCACTGGCCTCTTTCTTGTTTCCTTTACTTGGTGTTATCTCAGACATCGCCCGGAATTGCTTCATCATTATCTCAAACTGCTCTTTCATTTACTTGAGTAGAATTGAATTTCCTTCGTTTGATGGGGATAATGTTAAACTATGGTTGTAGCACTGCGAACAGTTCTTTTAGTTAGATCAAACTCTAGAGCAAATGAAGGTGAAAGTATCCATTCTGCACATGGATGAACGTAAACAGGAATGGTATCGATTGTTCATCAGAAACCTCAATAAAACAGAGATGGTGGAGTGGATAGAATTCTCTTAAACAAAGGTTTTTGATGCAGAAATTTTTGATGATCCTGTGGGGGATTTTAAGGAGTTGAAGTAAAATGAGACAGTATTGGAATATTGTGCATAGTTCGATCATCACTCTAAGAGGCTCTCTCTCTCAGAGGAATACCTAGTTGGTTTCTTTGTTAAGGACCTTAAACCAGAGATTGGTGTCGCAGTGAAGTTACACAAACCGTTCTACAACAAGCTTATACGTTAGCTAGGAAACAGTAAGCAATACTGATGTCGACAGGAAACTCTATAATGAACAGAACCCAGTATGCTCGGAACGTGATCAATGGAAATAATTTTAGTTCCACCTTAAAAGCACCCCACTTAACAATATTTAATCATAGTCCGAGCATAGAAGGTATATTATCCACACCGCCTTTAACACTACAATCACCATCGATGCAATCTTACAAGGCTTCAAAGTCCATCAACAGTAGAGACTTCGATGAAAAAAGGGCAAAGGGGCTCTATTTTTGGTGAGATGAGAAATATACGTTATGTCAAAAATGTAACAAGAGACAGCTATAGTTCTACGTAGTTTCTGAAGAGAATAACAGTGGGAAGGTGTCAACTGACCAAAAGAGGAGGATCTGGAGGAAGATTGTGAGATGAAGACTATCCCATGGTTTCCATGTAGGCAATGATAATGGTCTCTGGCGAGACATAATTCAAACAAATGTGATTAGTGGAAATGCATCAACGATGGCAAATTCACATACTTATTGATATTGGCAGTACACACAATTTTGTGGACATTGCGGTGGCAAGAAAAAAAAAAGTGACCTCAGACAAATTGAGCCTGTTTCAATTACAGTGGGCGGAGGATTACAACTGCAATGTTGGCAATGTTGTAGAAACTTTGCATGGCCTATGCAAGGCGTACAATTTAGTATAGACGCTTTGGTATTATCATTATGAGGCTGTGACATCATTTTGGGAGTTCAGTGGCTAGTGGGATTAGACAATGTCCTATGCAATTTCAGAACTCGAACAATGATGTTTAGATGGGAGGGAATGGTGGTGACTTTACAAGGAGATCCAGAGGGCAAATCAAGGATTGTTTCAAGTAAAGGGCTCTAGAAGACTCTACAAGGGTCATCGAGTGGATAGTTGCTTATGATACAACTTTCTACTCCAATCGAATATCAACTCCAACAAATGTGAATGATAGAAGAACAAGGAAGTGTGTTTGACGACTTTAATGCAATATTATCCAATTATGTCGAGGTGTTCCAAGAACCATCTCATTTGCCCCCAAATCGCAAATACAACCACTAGATTGTGTTGATGGATAGAGTTAATACAATCAATGTGAGGTCATACCGTTATTTAGGAGCACAAAAAGATATAATAAAACAAGAGGTCAAACAACTAATGAAATAAGGATTCATATGCCATAGCTACGGTCCGTATGTGTCGCTAGTGGTTTTTGTTAAGAAGAAGTACAACTTGTGGAGGATGTGTGTGGATTATTGAGAGCTAAACAGGTACATGGTGAAAGATAAATTTTGAATACCCCTCATTGAAGAATTATTGGATGAGTTGCATAGAGCCAGTTGGTTTTCTAAGTTAGATCTATGCTCGGGTTACTACCAGATTCGAATGCAACTCGAAGACATTCCAAAGTCAACTTTCAAAATGTATAAGGTATATTACGAGTTCTTAGTGATGTCTTTCGAGCTGACGAATGCACCCTCCATATTTCAACGATTAATGAACGAATTGTTTAAACTATTTTTACGTCATTTCATTATGGTTTTCTTTGATGATATACTGATATACAGTTTCTCATTAACCCCGCATGTAGAACATATTTCTGTAGCCCTTCAAACATTACTGGACAATCAATTGTTTATGTGAGGAAACAAATGTGTCTTTGGAGCTCGACAGGTGGATTAATTAGGTTATACCATCTCTGAAGAAGGTATGGCAATGGATTTGCAGAAGGTTAAAACAATAGAGGAATTGCCTGTACCGAAGTGTATTAAGGAATTGCGGGGATTTATGATAATTACAGGATATTATAGGAGGTTTATTAAAGGTTATGGAGAGACGTCAAAACCCTAACAGAACTGCTTACGAAGAAGAAGGTATCCAATTAGAGCTAACAACGAAAGGAACATATGGCTTTTGAGAGCTTGAAGAAGGCCATTATGTCTGCTCTGGTGTTGGCATTACCGAACTTCTCCAAACCATTTGTAATCGAAGTTGATGCATGTGGGCAGGAATCGATGCGGTATTGCAACAGGAAGGCAATCCCATTGCCTTCTTAAATAAGTCATTGGGAAAGAGGCATCATGGGTTATCTACATATGAGAAGAAGTTTCTAGCGGTAATTAAGGCCGTCAAATTGTGGAATCATTACCTGACTCCTAGACCTTTTATCGTCATAACTAATCATCGGAGTTTAAAGTACTTGTTGGAACAATGTTTGTCAACTCCGTTTAAATAGTTAAGGCTACCGAAGTTATTAGGGTATAATTTCAAAGTGCAATACCAAAGTGGTAAAGAGAATGTCCCAGGAGATCCCCTCTTAAGAATCATGAGTACAGAAATGTTAATGATATCTGTAACGCAAATGCAGAGTGAACTCTTAGAAGCTATAAAAAAGAGTTGGCAGGAAGATGGAGTCATTCGAGATTTAATCAAGACATTAGAATCTGGCAATACTATAATTAGTGCATACGAATGGAAGGAGGGGTTATTAAGATGGAAGGGACGTTTAGTTATGGGAGCCAACTCAAGACTCTGTCAACAGATCATAGGCATTAGTCATGACGATGCCATGGGAGGCCATGTAGGTGTAGTTGCTACTACAAAGAAGCTACAAAAAATGTTTTTTTAGAAGGGCATAGCTCATGATGTGAGGGTTTATGTTTAGAATTGTATGAGTTGTCAGAGAAATAAATATGACAACTTTGCTTATCCTGATTTACTGCATCCTCTCAAAATACCTGATGGAAGTTGGAAGGAGGTGAGTATTGATTTTGTGGAGGGTTTACCTGTTTCAAAAGGGAAGTCTGTTATATTGGTGGTGGTTGATAGGTTCACAAAATACTCTCACTTCATCCCCGTCAAACACTCTTATTCCATCTGCGATATAACCAATTATTTCTTAATAATGTGTTTAAGTTACATGAAATGTCGGAGTCTATAGTTAGTGACCAAGATCCGATTTCTTAAGTGTCTGTTTGGTTCAGCTTTTGGAGACTCCAGAAGTACTTTTTTCCACCGCAAAAGTTATTTTTAGGAAAAAATGGGTGTTTGGCTGCAAACTTCAAAAGCACTTTTTAAGTAGAAATAGCTTTTAAAAAAGCTAAAATACAGCTTTTTCAAAA
>JANTPM010000009.1:7831027-7844975 GCA_025434745.1 Erythroxylum divaricatum
AAAACAAAATAAAAATTACTAATAAAAAGGCAAATAAATTTACAGAAAACACACACACACACACACACACACACACACACACACACATATAATTTTTAGACATGTTATCAAACTTACAAATTCAAGAATGATGTATGGTTTTAACATCCCAAAATAGCTACATCTTAGTTTAAAGATAGTGATAGGTTAGGCTAAGATCGTGTTCCCTATGGCTTGGACCTAGTAAGAAATTTTTTTAAGTCCAAGTCAAGCTTAAAGCCTAATTAAGCTTGAGTTAGGCCTATTCTTTGGCCCAATCGAATTTTAAATTGATTAAATCTAGGTAGGCCTTAAAACCTATAGCTTAACTAAGCTTTAGGTAGTCCAAAGCCTGATTGAATTGGGTCATCCTTAAAAGCCCGACTCTAAGTTTCTTTTAAGGTTATCAACATGTCTAGAATCTACAATCTAAGGTTCCTTAGAATGTAAGAAATGAACTCATTAAGAAAATTATCATGCCAAAAGATAAGAAAAGAAATGTTATTTTTTCAATTAAGTGAACTGTTCGTTCAAATTCCCTTTGCAAAAAAATAAAAATTATCATTGAAATCTATCCAAGACATCATGATAAAACCCTTAAAAAATCAACATGTTTGAACCCTAAAGATTAGTTTTACCACAAAGACGTTCAACTCATAACGAAGAAGAAACATTAAAAAAAAAGATATCAATAATAAAGAAAAGGAATCATCCATAAAATCATCCCTAAAAAAGACAAGAAGGCAAATTGAAATAGAGAGAAATCACAAAATAAAAACTCAAACAAAGAGATTGAGAGTTCAAGAGGCTAAAAAGAGTTTTCTTAGACTTAAAAATTATGCTCTTAGATATTTTTTACATAACGAGTATAGGTCTGTAAGGTTTTTACTTTAGGTATGTAGGCTAACATTTTCTTTTTTTAGGCCATAAAGTTAAAAGAATTTCATTTAGGCCTAGTGCCAAAAAGCTTGCAATATTTTTACTTGAGGCATGCGAGCTTACATGTTCTTTTTTTAGCCAAAGAGTTAAAGAGATTTTTTTATAGATATGATGCATGCATGCCTATTTTTTTTGTCTTGAGCCCAGGAGTTAAATAAATGTATCTTAGACCTTATGCTTATAAACGTACAAGTTTTATATTAAGAAAAGGAAATGAAGGGAATTCTCTTTAATTAGAGGCTTATAGATCTGTAGTTTTTTTTACCTAAGACCTATGAGTTTATAGGTTTTTCTTTAATTAGAGGCTTATAGATCTGTAGTTTTTTTTATGTAAGACCTATGTGTTTGTAGATTTTTCTTTATATAAAGAGCTAAAAAGACTCCTCCTATACTTAAGGCTTGAAGGCCTACAGGATATTACTTAAACTATACCATTAAACAGGATTTTCTAGACCCAAGGCTTGTGAGCCTATAGGTTTTTTTAAACAAATTTTTTGAGACAAAGAATTAAAAATACTTATCATGAACTTGAGGGTTATGAACCTGTAAGTTTTTTTGTTAAGCCAAAAAATTAAAGAGACTTCTCCTAGACCTAAGGCTTACCAGCCTACAACTCTTTTTTGCTTGATTCCCTTTATATCAAAATGAGTTATATTGTCTTGTAAACAAATTACACATCCACACAAATGCATATACACATACACTTTGATCGTGGTTATCTTGATGTATGTAAGTTTTAATTAATTAACCTCGATAACCTGTAAGCACACTAGTCGTTCGTGTAATATCTAAGGTGTTGATCCCATGAAGAGAGATAATTTAATCCTAAAATATAAGGCTAAAACAAATCGTAGAAATTCAAATGTCACGAAACTAAAACAAGAATGCAATTCAGTCAAGCAATTCAATTTAAGAATCAATCATGAAAATATTAACAATTTAACAATTGCAATGCACACTCAAGAATCAACCTAAGGAACTCCTAATTGAGAGAAAGGGGGTTTTACCTATCATTAACACTAACCTAATCAATTATAAATTACTGCATTATTAGTTTTAGACGATCTTAAGGTTAATTACTCTCTCTTAAGTTATAACCATTAACCCTAATTTATAAAACTTAATCAGATTATGGAACAACATATCCAAAACCCTAATTAGATCTGAAGTTGTCTAATAAACTATCGGAAACTATTGCAAGATCTATCTTCATATAATTTACCGATTTGATTTAATTCTTGTTCTATTAAATTGAGTAACTCTCGTTAGTCCAATTTAATTATTTTTTACTCGATTTACCCTCTCAATTTATCACCAAATTATGCAATTGTATAAATTAAATCACAATAAATCTAGTAAAACATAAACAATCAAATTTCATTAAATCAAAAATAAAACTCTGAAGATGAGTTTAGAACATCCTCAACATCCACAAATTATATCATTAACTATCATTCCACTTTTATACAATAATAATATTGAAATAAAAGGAAATATGAAATTGAATAGATGAGAGGAGGAAACAACATTGGGACACTCCTGATTTGGTAAGTATTTCGAGTAAGCTCTTTCTCCTCTTCTCTCTTCCTTCTTCTCTTTCTTTATCTCTCGATAGTTCTCTTTAAGATTTCATTCAAAAGTGGCTGATGCAAGAGCTCCTTTCTCTGCCTTTTAATATTCTTTTTATACTCTTTTATGTTTTGGGTGACCCTTTTGGTGGTCGAAAAAGTCCAAAAAATCTCTCAAAACTTGACATTTTTTAGTGTCTGCACATCTACTCGATACAGGCCACGATCGTAGCCGAGCCTTCTATCACAATTGCGGCAAGCAGGCCACGATTGTGGGTCATGCCTTGTGCTTCTATCATGATCGTGACATATGGGTCACAATCGTGGGCCAACTCCAATGCTTCTGTCACATGGCCTGTTGTGCCACAATTGTGGGTTGTTATTTCAACCCGAATGTTTCCGAAGCTTCTCTATTCTTTGATGTTGACCCTGAAATACTAATAAACACATTAAGATACCTCAAAAATATAACAATTAAGCTCAAAAACTTGCATTAACCCATAAAACACTTAAAAACATAAATAATTAACAAATTAACACAATTCTAACCTAAACACATACTAAATGATTGAATTAACAATTAAATACATATCAAAATAAACTCCAAAACACAACGCAATTCACACTTATCACACTCATATGTGTGTGTATATATATATATTAATTCTATCCAAATGTAGTACTTTCTTAAATGACCTTCTCCTCCTAACTTTCACCTTGTGATGCCTTTTTCTTTTATAGTAGATCTTAAGTCTTTATTATCTCCTCCTGTGATTATAAGAATTACCATTCGAGTGCGATGTTGTTCCTTATTTGAATCCTTGGTTTTCAATCATTATAGTGGACTCCATTTCAGCTCTTATTTGATATGGCCATATGTGCTTTTATGCTTTCCTTTAGGAAATGACTTAACCTATATATTTAATCAAATAATTAATCACACTTCTAAATTATCATGCTCAATATATTGATAAAAAAATTGTAAAAGTTCTCATCCCTTTCAGCAGTGTGGGGGCAATTTCTCTTATCAACTTTGAAACCTAAATATTTTTATCCCTTAATTTGCACCTCCTCAAAATTTTATGGTAATATTCTTTTTAATCAAGTTCCATGGAGGTCGATAAGGCTTGAGTATAGTCTTGAAGGCTGATGTTTCCACCCTAGGATTGAGATTAGTTATTTGTATGGCCTCAAAGATAAATTGCTACAGGTAATCCCTTAAGCCTTCTTCCTGCCTTTAAGTTACAGATATTAAGTAGTTGAAGTCTTTAGTTCTATGCTTAATATTGGCCAAGTATGATATGATTCTAGCTCATTATTGAAATATGGTTATTAGGGTTGGAAGCAAGTTTTGAAACCATAATCGTGTCATATCAACTAGTATGGAAGAGATGGCTTTGCATTTTATATTATTTGATTCTCTATAAAGGTTCATAAATTGTCCATATTACTATACATGATTGACAAGGTTGTGCATGCCATCATAAGTTCCTAAGGTCGACATCTTAAACATTAGTGGTGATGGCTCCACTAGAACATCATGTGTTAGTGTGCTATTGATTATCAAACTTACCCCTCATGTTTTATAATGTATTGGTACTAATTATATGGATGTTAACAAGTTTCCTTCTCGCAATGATCGTGGGGTGTGAGTATAAAGCCACTCATATTTCTACTGTCTCTCTTATGAATTTTGTCTTACTTGTTCATGTAACATCATAATTTCAATAGCTTGGTCCTCAAGCCACACATTGGTCCTCGGGACTTTAGGGATGTTGGTTATTTTCGTAACATTAGTAGATAGATTGTTTCCATAGGTGTCCATTATTCTTTCTTAGGGTGGTGGTAACTCAGCCAATTTAAGATTTTACCAAGTGGGAATATGTGAAGATTTGAAAATTTTTGCCTATAGATAATGATAAAAGTTGTAGAGTAAATTCATGGTAAGCTTATTGCGTTAGTCTTAACTTAGCAAACCTATAAAAACAACAACTAATAAGCCAAAGGTATTCTTGGAAATGGTATTCTAACACTCAAGTCAGTAAAGCTAAAGGATACTAAGTCTGTAAGAAGATTACTAATTATGCTTAATGGTAATAGTCATGAGAACTTGCCTTGAGATGTATCCTTTAGATAGAATTTCATTACAATTAGCTTAACATGTAATAATTTTAATAATTTTTAATAATGAAAGAAAAAGAATAATATCACTCATTTGAACCTTAGTTATGTTGTGATTTAACGAGTTTAGGTAAATAGATATGAGCATTAAAAGATGATTTCCCTTTCATTTGATTCAATAATTTTTGAATGGATTCTTAATTTTTATAATGAAAATTTTTATATAACTTTTATATAATTTAACTTAGAAGGTAACACTTTTCAAGCATTTTAGTATCCCATCAAAAACAAAAATATAGTAAAACAAATTATGTGAATAAATTCATCATAAATAAATTCACTTCAATGAATTTGACCTAAGTAAAAATGTTAAAATTAATAGTCAAAATAGTAATCATAATGACCTAATTGAGTAATCTAACGTATTTATGACAAGGTCTTTACTTTTGTACTAAAAAGTTATATGAATTTTTAAAGAAACCTCTAATGCTCTTTTTAAATTAAAAAAAAGGTGTCATATTGTTAAGGTTTGAAAGATTTTTGGATTAAATTAAATTAATTCTTTGAGTTAGTTCAAGTATCTAAATTCCTTATTAGTTGATGAATAATGAAATTACATAAATGATGGATATCATTAATTATTCTAATTGATTTGATGAATTTCCTAACAACTATTACTTATTTAAGTTAAGAGTGAATGAAATTGATTGCATAAGAAGATTAAAAAACTTAATTTGGGGATTTTTGATGTGCATGAAATGTGTACATATTTTCTTAAGTATTTTGTTTGATTTTTAAGTCAATTTATCTTGTTTTACTTAGTTTTGATATATTTTTAGGTAATTATACAAATCTGAACTTAAAATGAGGTTTATTGAGAATTTGAGACTATTTCAACTAAACACGTAGAGAAAATAATAATTCTTAAACAAACATGATGTAGTCCACCCTCATATGTTAACACGTGCCATAAGCCATTTGCTAATCATAAGAGAAACAAGATTAATGGTCTGGGAGATTGGTGTAATAGAGACCATGTCTCTCTCTTAGAGAAAATAGGAGGATCCATGGTGTTAAAACATATCTAAAGCACAAAAAACCATAATTTTTGAAAGACTTTTAGAGCCTTGGCACATTTAATACATCTTTTTCTTTCCAAACATTTGGGAGGTTGATGTTGAATTTCTTTTTCATATGAGAATGAAACCCTAAATTTATCATAACATATCCAACTACCAACATCATTAGGATTTTTATTTAGAAATTTGTTTATTATGATATATTTGATTTTGTTTGTTGTTTTTGTTGTTTTGAACATGATTAGTAGCTAGATATTTTTATATGTTTTGGTAGAAAAAAGTCCTACTATCTATTCATGTATGATTGATTTATTTTTATTTATGGATTAGGATATATTTTTACGAGTTATCTTTGATTGATTGTGTCGTTGAGTTAGTTATACTAGCAACAAAATCTTACCTAAATTGACTTATAGACACATTGAGAGAGACTGCTTAGTGAGTGAACAATAGTTTAGCTATACCATAGTTTAGCTAAAGAGGGCTGAATAGGGTACTAAAGATAGAGCTACATGATCTCCATGCTATGATGAAACCTTTAATAGGATTTCCAAAATCTTAATGGATTTAAAAGGGTGTTAGTTTAATATAGATATATTTAAAGAATCAGAAATAAATGGTTGTAACTCGAGTGAGTACAATTTTAGTATTCAAAAGTCATGTTAGTCTAGATAATATATCTATTTTAAATTAATTTAATCATAAAATCAATGGTTATACTAAAGAAAGTACTTATCTAAGCATAAACTTATAATTGAATTCTTTGTTTGATTAATTGTTTTTATTTTGATTATCTAGGCTACTTTCCTAATTAAGTTTTATTTTATATCTTGTTATTCATATTTATCATTATCCTCGTTTATTAATTATTTTAAAGATAGTTAATGGTTTTAGGAGAACTTGCTTTAGTTGTGGGTAATAGATTAATGATAGGAAAAACTTAAGATCCATCAGTAACTACATCCACAATCTGTATTTAGTTACGTTGGTTAATTTGTCCTTGTCATACTCAATAGTCATTAATAATTATTCCTCGATATCTCCTCAATCTGCTCGAAAGCGACTTTAAAAGTTGTATTGTTTAAAGTTCTCCTAAGTGTTGCATTTATCATATACCAAAGTATCACATGAATAACTTCAACCACTCCTCAACCACATGACATCTTTTGTTACTCTATTAACCTTGAAAGTGTCGCATATCTTCAAGAAATTGGATATATGCATGTTAGAATCCTCATATGAAAAACTATCAATATAAACAAAATGTTACAACATTTGAATGATGTTTATCTTTATTTCAAAGTTGTTTGCTGCAATATTGGGTCTAACCATGCTAGACCATGTCCTTATAAGTGATAGCTTCAAATAATCCAACATCAATTTGCTCTCCTTCCATGGTATAAGGTTAAGTTCTTTATTAATTTGCTCTTTCTTGGAGTTCGTGACCTAGTATGCTCCATGAGTGTTCGAAAAAGTATTTTGCTCTATTTATAGGTCTTATTCGAGCAGATTAGAAGAAATACTTCTTATCGTGCACCAAGACATCCAAAGACTTGAAATTTTAAAAAAAAAAGTGCAAAAACAAAATTTAAAATTGAATAAAAAGTAGTATTCAACACTTTTATGTCCAGTATAAAGGGGTCGAAACAACTAAATGAACACTAATTTCCAAAAAGAAAAAAAAAAAGTAGACATGCTTTGCTTCAAGCCAGAAATAATCGCAACTAAAGATGGGTAACTCAAGATGATCTTAACATTCTTTAAGTAAAGCCTCCAAGCTGTAGTTACAATTTCATGATACCTTAGGACAAGGAAGTCCCTTAAGAAACAACATAGATTGCTGACATGGTCATCATCCATATTTGGTTTTCGAACGAAGTAAACAGCATTTTCATTTTTACTGAATAATTCCCCGCAGCTGGTATTTGTTGTTAAGGATATAAACAATCTCATAGCTAGCTAGCTATTTTTGTATCCCATTTAAAGCTTCCAAATGTAAGGATCCTGATCAAGCTAATCATCCCATAGTTCCTATGTGGATTCTGGAAAAAAAAGCAGAATACAACGAGCAATCAATTTATGAAACTAAAGGACACATCCCAGCAGATGGTCTAAAAATTTAGGGTTGATAACATTACAGCAATTCTTAACACATAAGTGCAATATAAGTACTACATGTAATGTCAACACAGAGAATAATTACATATAATTCATGGCAAGATACTCACTCTACCTATGTTTTACCTTATTCAGAGTTATTCCACTCTCACTTCTGGAGCAACGATAAGCTCCTCAAAGTAACCATCATCGCCAGTGTCAGAAGGCAACAAAATGTCGTCCTCAGTGGTAAAATGATATCGCTCTCCAATAGCTCTTAGAAGCTGGTATACCTCAAACATAGTGGGCCTCTCCTTGGGTGCTGGGATTACACATCTACGAGCTACTTTAATAAACTGGAGAATCTCATTATCAACACCTTTCCCTACCAAAGACACATCTATGGCTTCATCAAGCTTAGAGTCAACTGACAACTGCATAATCCACTCAACCAAATTCCCCTTAAAGCTTTCAGGAGCTTTTGCCACCTGGGTTGGTTTCTCTCCTGTCACCAACTCAAGAAGCACAGTTCCAAAACTGTAAACATCCCCCTTCGGAGTAGCAACCAGAGTTCTTGTGTATTCTGGAGCAACATAACCCAAATCCCCAAATTCTCCATTCACAAATGTACTCAAATGTGTATCAATTGGATTCATAAGTCTGGCAAGACCAAAATCAGATATTTTGGGTTCAAAATCAGCATCTAACAAAATGCACTTGGAGCTTATATTTCGATGGATTATACGAGGGTTACAGTTATGATGAAGCCATGCAAATCCTTTGGCTGCTTTTATCCCAATTTTAAGCCTCAGAGACCAATCCATAGGCTTCCTACTTTCATTCACAATATGAAGGTTATCATAGAGACTACCATTTGGCATGTATTCGTAAACTAAAATCCTTTCCTTGCTTGCCATGCAAAACCCCAAAAGGGGGACCAAGTTAGGATGTTTCACACTCCCCAGAGTACCCATTTCAGAAACAAATTCTTTTTCAGAACGCTGAGAATCCTGCAACCTCTTAACCATTAGCGAAGTTCCATCTTCAAGCACTGCTTTGTACATAGTCCCTGTTCTTCCAGATCCAATGATATTCTCTTTGTTAAAGCTGTCAGTAGCCTTCATAAGATCACCCAATCTCATTTTAGAAACTGATTTCTCAAACATGGAAACCTGAAAAACAAAGCCTTCTAAATGAATGCCAATTTAAGTATAAAAATGAAACTAAAAACAGCAATAACATCTAATGTAGAAGAAGGAACTCTACTGAACAGAAAAGAAAAAAGGTTTTCATTTTAACTTGCCTTAATGCCTTTCACTCCCTTTAAACTCTTTGCCCATTTATTTCCATCTGGATCATCATCCTTCTTCTTTGTCTTAGACAATCTACGGTGGTAGAAGACAGCGCCTATAGACAAGCCTAATGCTGCAAGTGTGACCCCACCAATTGCTGCCCCAATAATAACTCCAGTGTGACTTCCCTGTGAAGGGCTCGTACAATCTTCCAGAGGCTTACCACACAATCCTGGATTATTTGCATAACTATCTGCACCAAAGGAGGAGCTAGAGCTAAAATGTGGAACTGGTCCTGTCAGAAGATTATTAGCCACACTGAATGTCTTAAGCCGATGGAGTAAACCAAGTTGAGGTGGAATATTGCCACTGAATCGATTATGGTCAAGTTTAAGGACATTCAAATAGCTACAGTTAGCAAGATCCACAGGAATTGGCCCAGAGAAGTTGTTGGAAGAGAGATCAAGAGTCGTCACAAAATTAATGATTTTAGAAATATCATTTGGAACAGGTCCATACAGCTCATTGTTCGAGAGATCTATGCCTGTTACGCTTGTGCAATTTCGTAGCCCAGCCGGAAAATTACCCTTGAGACCCATATCAGCAAGTCGGATATTCAGTACCTTGTTTTCATCAGGGTGCCAACACTCAATCCCAATAAACTTGCAAATAAACCCTTCAGTTGTATTTTCAAAGTTCCATGAAGAAGTCAGATAACCATGAGGATCTTTGAGGGAAGCTTTTATGTTCTTAAGGCAAGCAATATCGGTTGGGGTGCCATAGCTCAAACCACAGCCAAGCAATGAACAAACAGAATAAATCAGAACAATCCTGAAAATTCGGCTTTTCAGCATCATTTTCAAATGAAACCCGCACACCTTTGCTCAAGAAAACGCTTCAAGTCGCTATCTTTATCCCTTATTAGAGCTGCAAAACCACTGTATTCACAAGAATCCAACTTCCACAGAACCAATACCTGATATACATCAACACAAAAAACAGGCAGAATTCATATCGTTAACTAAAGAATTCAACTACGTGTATACAGGGATACATACAAAAAAATTCCACACAGCAACAAAAATAAAGAAAGGACAAATCCGAGGAAAGATAAACCAAACTTATTGACCCAGTTCAACTGTGACTTCAAAGAACAATCGAAGTAAAGCACATTAAAAAGAAGACGACCCACCTCAGAAACTTCAAGAATTGAAAACTCCAAAGAGATCGAAGAAATCTTCAAATAGGTCGTTGAAGGAAAACCCACACGAGAAAGCACCACTCTTTCTACGGATAAAACGGAAGAGAGTGAAAAGACCCCCAAAACAAGTCAGGGTTATACACGCTTTGAATATTCAAATCCATCATTGAGAAGCGTAAACCGATCGAGAGCACAGAACTAGATGAAACCGATAAAGTGTAGGAGATATGTTAGTGTGTTGAGAGCTAGAAAGTAATTGGTAGCGTGTTTCACCGGGTCAAACAAGGAATGGCCAATTTTTCCAATGCTCAGCGACGACCGAGACTGCCATAAAAGTAGTACTAGTGAAAATGAAGGCCAACGACTTGAGGTGCCTTTGCTTGACTTAGCTTTTGCCCTTTTCTTTTCCATTTATTAATATTCAACTTTAACTTTTGAAAATTTAGGAAGTCATATTCATAAAACAATTTTACTCTAAAGAAGCCCGTGTTTGGATCTTTTATATAATTTATTATGTCTTATAAATTTTAATTATTTATTTATATAAATTTTACATAAATTAAATTTTGTATAAATAAATGCAAAATTTATATAAATAAATAATTAAAATTTATAAAATAAAATAAAACACCATAATATTATAAAGAAGATATACCATAAGAATATGGCCTTAGTTTCTTTCTTTGCAACAATTTAAGAAATCATTGTATCTATTTCTGGCTATATAGCGCGTGTGAAAGAAGAGCAGAAGTGTGAATGAAAGACTTCTGCCAGGAAAAATGCAAATTCAATATGGTCTGGCCTAGCCCTGACCCTCTTTTTATTGGTCAGAGTTGAAAATATTGAATGTGTTTCTTTTGTTAATCTCCATTATGCTCTTAGCAATACACAGAAACATTATTCATTCTATGTGCTTATTTTTCTTTTAAATACTATTATTACGGGAAACTATGTTCACGGGAAGATGAGAAAAGCTATCTACATGCTTGCGATATTGTGCTAGTTACTCAATAGAAGTGGCTAGAAGTGGACATGTATGTACAAACTGGCTTCGGTAGATTAAACCCAAAAATTATAAGTATTAGGTTTCAAAAATCATCCATGAATTAGTTTTAGATTTAAATATTAAATTAAAAAATTTATGAATTGGATTTGGATTATTAAAAAAAACTCAATCTAAACCTATATTTATAAACATTTTAATTTATGTCAACTTATAATTGTCATCTACTAATTTTTCATTCACATAATTATTGAGAAAAGGAATAAGGCACAAAGTTATTTAAATAAATATTTATATTTTTAATTAATTATTTTATTTTAAATCTTTATTATACAAAAGATGATGATTTTGAGTGATGATAATATTGAAGGATTCGAGCTTAGTTAATTTTTAAATAAATATTTTATTGTTTAAATATTATCATAATTATTTTTTAAAATTTAAAGAAATGATTAATCGATAATAAAGAGTTAATTATAAGCTTAAGAATAAGTCAAATTATCTTAAGAATGATTGGCAAAGCTATTACACTAGAAAGCCAGGATATTGCATCTACTAATCTTTGGTCAGTTGGGGGAAAGGGAAAGGCAATTGGAGCTTCCAGTTCAATTTCTAATTGAACCTTAGAGTTTGTGTAAATATTTATTATATGCATCTAATTGCTTGGAGAAGCTCTCATATTTATACAATCTAGTTCAAGATACTAACCTACTTACTTTAAGATTAAAGAGATAAAGAATAAATTGATCCCTAATTGAACTTCTTAACTACCTTTTTAGTATATATATGTGCAAACGCACTAGAATATCCTTTGATTTATCTCTTTCCATAAGTCATATATAGTGTTACTCAGTGAAATCTTATATATAAAAAAGTCTCCATCACTTGAACTTGCCTAATGCTGGCTCTATGCATCATTCCTTGTTAAATAAAAAAAAAAGAGGTCATATTGCATAGGTATTGTACCGCATCCCAAATAGAAATGGCATGTTTGCCTAAGTCCGAACCGACCCAACCTAAAGTTAACATGATCAACCTAATTTAACCTAGCTTTGGCCATGGCTCAGGTTTTCTTTTAAATGTGAGCCCAGGCAAGCTCAAAGCTCGACCCATCTCTTGTTTTAACATGAAACAATGTCCTTTTATGCAAGGTAAAATGACTTTGTTTCAATAGGCAAACATCTTCTTTTTCTTGGGTTTTCCAGACACATTGTAGATATTAATCCTCAAATTCACAAGTCTTCGCTACTTATCCAGAGTCCAGATGCAATCGTCCTCCGATCTCATCTATTCGTCCTCTATAATACTCCTCATCTAGACTCCAATTGTCCTCATCCTCTATTCTGCTTCTCTCTAACCACACTCATTGTAGAATAATTGTTATATCCATTTGGAGTTTCTATGGTAATAATTTCACTTTTGTTAATAATGTGCATGTGGGCTAACTTAGTTAGTTACATTTGCATAGTTTATTGTAATGGTTTGTATACAAAATTTCTTAGCATACTAGATTGTTTGTAACATGTCGAACTTGTTACAAATTTGGTAACAATTTCAATTTTTTTTATAGAAATGGGTAGGGAGAGATGTTGATAATAAGAACTTGAAAGCCAAGCTTATGATAGTAGCTTTAGTTTGTATGGCGATATGAGGGAAATAAGGACATCATGATTAAACTTGGGCTCAATCAATGAATTTCAAATTGGGCTAGGGCAAAGGAAGGCTTGAGCCTGGCCTATCCCACTACAAATGTTAATCTTAAATGATTGAGGTGAAAGTACATTTGAAGTAAAGATGCCCTATTGATTTATTTTCTTGATGATAGAAGATGCATTCTTTGATTATATTAAGGAATTTCCTAAGTCTGGCCATTTTATGGGTTAGGTTGGATGTAAACCTAAAAATTCATAAATTATAATTATACATTTTTATATTTATTTACTTTATTTAATTGTGCTCTATTGATTTTTAAAAATTATATTTTTATTTCACAACAAATTTATATTCATTTTTATTTGGTAAATGATTTAAGTATTTTAACTCAAATTCAATGTGATTTTATATATCATTATCATCACACCCAGTTTGAAATCTCGCAGTGAAGCAAGATCTGGAGAGGTCTGATAGTACGCAATCTTACCCAATCTTACCCCCATATAGTAAAGAGGTTATTCAGCACCAAAGGCTATCAATTTTTTAAAAAAAGGTACAAAAATGTGTTAGGAATCTATTGCTTCAAGAATTACTTCATTTGGAGGTTGGATGATGAAGTTATGGCCAAAAGAATCTAACATGTTTATGTCCTTAATCATTTTGTACCTGTCGTTACGCAATTCTATAACTTTCACTACAGATGTCGGATTGACGTCGTGTTTGGACGGTTTGAAAGAGGACTTATAGATATACAACTTTTGTGAAAACTCTGAAGTGAAATTATGTCATTTGAACAAAGCATGTACCAAGTGAAATAACACAGGTAGCCCGTGTTTCTTTTGGATCTGATTGTGCTTTTGCGTTAGGAACACACGCCGAGTGTGAATATACACGCCCTGACCATGTAACCTTCGAGTCTGGCGATTTCGTTTGGAGGTTCAAAACACGGACTATGTGAATTCACACGGGCAGACTGT
>JANTPM010000009.1:7871652-7889226 GCA_025434745.1 Erythroxylum divaricatum
GGGATTTTGAATTGATTCAATGTTAATCTAGTTATCTTTTGTGTTGATTGATTGGGTGTTGTGATTGATTGTGGTGCTTGTATATTTCGGTAACAAACTAAAAAAGGATGAATCGAATATAAATGATTAGTTTAATGAGAGTTAAGTGACTTGATAGACCACACGATTAATCAAATCGGTAATTTGTACAAAGAGAGATCCCGTGTGAGGACCCAATTGTTCATTAGAACACTTAAGAACTAATTGGGTTGTGGCTTGATCGTTAATTGAGAGATTACATTTTTAGTTACTCTACTTAATTAGGGATTATAAATCAAGATAGAGTAATCTACCCCTCATAGTCTATAACTAACACCATATTAAGATATAAGTGACCAGATTAGCATTGATGATATGATAAATCCCCCTCCTTCATAATCGGTCAACTCTTCTTAGTTCATTTTCAATTATCAAATTGGTGGTGCTCAATTTAATTTCCTTGCTTAATAGAGAATTCGTATTTCTATCATTCCATATTCTCGTATTTACTTTTCTGTTTAGTTTTTCTTTTCATTTTAATTATCCTTTATGCTTTAGACAACTTAGAATTCGATTAGTTCACCAACTCCTAGAGGGATCGACACCTCTTATACTACACTCACGACCCGTGCGCTTGAAGTATTTTGAGGGTTTTAAATGGATTAAAACTTGGTCAACAATAGACCTTTATTTTCATCCATTAATGCCTAGTCAAAGCTCCAATGGAAGAATATGGTGCTCTAGGAGGTGCTATGGAGTGATGACAACTTGTTCATCTTCAAGTTTTGTTCCTTTAAAGCTGCCCATAAGATCTTAGAATATGAAAAATGGCATTTTAACACTAAGCTAATGTAGTTTTGTCCTGAAAACTAGGGATTAAACTTCCAACTCTCAAGCAAAATCAAATTCCTATTTTGGTGAATATGTATAATGTACCACTTGAGTATTGGACAGTTGATTGACTAAGTCGTCTAGCCAACCACATAGGAAAACCACTTTGCCTAGATAAGTCCACTGCCCCAATGAGTATGATCAAGTATGCAAGAGTGTGTATGTTCACTAATACAAACAACCAGCCACTTGAGACTATACCTCTATTAAGGTTGGATGAAGTAGATAATTTCTTTAAAGACTCTATGCATGACACCTACAATTAGAGACCAACTCAAGATGTCTCTAAACAAAAGTGGAAGCTTATAGGGAGGATATTCAGGATTACAACTCACTCTAAACTCATCTAAAATGAAAGACAATTAGTGAAGTTACTATAGAAGAAGGAGTACAACATCCAAGTGAGCATCAAATCCCAATCAATAACAAAGAGGCACTAAAGTAATGCCAAGATATTAGTAAAGCTACTGTATAATAAGAAAGTGGAGTAAAAAATCAAAAATTAGGTAATTACAACAACAATTGTGCATTATGAATGAGACTCAATTAAAGCCGATGGGGTAGACAACAAAGAAATGATTGTTATACTCATTACCCAAGCAAAGTTAACTAGTGAGTTAGAAAGGAAAACTGATGAAACACAAGAAGGAGAATGAATTGGTGATTATGAGAATGGTTAAGAGGTACATAATGGCATAAGCAACTTGGATATTTAATCAAAAGAGAATTTTAAAAGCTTGATAAGGGATCTATAAGGAAGAAGAAAATATAAAATTAAAAAAATATATGAATATTTTTACATGGAATACAATAGGCTTAATAATCCTAATAAGTAGTAAATGTCATCGAATATTATGAATGAACAAAAGCCTTTCATCATAAGGCTCTTAGAAACGAAAGTCAAAGAAATTAAATGTAATATTCTCAGTTTGGTAAGAAAAAAATGGCATCTCATTTCCAATCACTACAATGTCAAAATCATCATTTTATATGATCCTTAGGTGGTGGAAGTTATAATATTGGAGATAGAAGAGTAGCTAATACACCTCCGAATCAAAGTCAAAAACCACACAACAAGGTTCTTTTTTTTTAACCTTTGTTTATGCTTTTAACTTTGCTTTTCAAAGGACTTCCCTATAGAACAAAATCAAAAAAATTAGAATGTTTATAGGTGATCCCCAGTTAATAGTGGGACATTTTAATTATATAATGAAAGTAATAGAATTTGAAAGCAATTTAATCCAAAAACCACTCAAATGAGCTATTGGAATGTTGCAGTAGTGCTCAAATTATAGAACTTAAGATGGAAGTTCTATGCTACACCTAGAATAAAAATAAGAAGGGAGTCTATACTTGAGGAAAAAAACTTGATAAAGCTCTAGTAAATAGTTATTGGTTACACACTTTCAATGAAAGCAAAGCCAACTTCCACAATCAATCACTTTCGAATCACACATTACTTTTGGTGGAAAACATGTTCAATACTCATATTAGGAAATCCCCCTTTAGGTTTAACAATTTTCCACTTCAAGTAGAAGGCTTTGAGGTAGCCTTGATTAGAGGAATTTAGACTCATATAAGAGGGGAAAAAATTGTGCATGTGTATAAAGAAGCTTCAAACTATCAAAGAAGAATTAAAAAAGATGGGTTGCAAAAAGGAACTATATATCCAATAAGTTATCGATGAGATCAAGAGTAAATTATAGGAAATTCAAGTAGATCTCTATGTAGACCCTCAAAATTAGAGGTAATTCAAGAAGATCTCTATATTGACACTCAATAATAAAGAGAATATGGCTATGATGCCCTAAAATCTCATGAAAAATGATATCTTTTTTATCAAACAAAGATCAAGCGTATTGTGGATAACCAATGGAGATATGAACACCTAATTTTTTCTACAAGTGTATATAATCTAGAAGGAACTTCAACATAATCACATCCTTAAATATAGAAGATGGAAAAATATTAGTTACAAATAAGGAGCTCCACCTTAAGACTCATAGGTTTTTGACAAAACATGTTGCACAAACACAAAAGCTCACTCATCAATAGATGTGCTTAAATCCTTTATAAAGGAGGCTTGTTCTCTTTTAAGTAAGATTGAAAATATCTTGTTCTCTTTAAACCCCAACGAGGCTTCAAGACCGGATGGGATCAATGCATTGTTCATTTAGAGAATATAACTATAAGAAGACCTACCAGTAAGGATTTCAATCCTCTCCAAGCTTACAATATTAATAAAGTATATGACATTACGAGTCTCACATTACCACATGTAGTATTATTAAATTCTTTTAAAATGCTAACATAGTCACCTAATGGATGTTAAGTCAACAACATCATAGTGATAAGATGTGTCCATGCAACATTTATGGCCTAATATCATGTATGTCATTATATGCTAATTTGATCTCATATACGCATACCTTGTAAATATGGTATGTCATGTTTGTATTAAAAAGACTTTGATTAAGAAAATTACTAACATTGGATAACTTAATTGAAAATAATAATAATAGAGGTACCCAGCTAAGAAATTGAGAACAATAGGAGGATAGAAAATGTAGTTTTTCTTTTCTTAAGAAAAGCTTGTAACATTTTTACATTAACATATTGGATCTTGCTATTATTAAATACTCATAAATTAATCTTTAGCACATCAAAACTTAATAATGCATTTGATAAACATATTAAATAATAATATCCTTCTTAGAGTTTATCTACCATACAAATAAACCTTATGACAAATTTTTAGATTTCACGTCATTATTAAGTTTTGCCTTAAGATTTGTTTTAATACGGAATGTTAATATTAAAGTCTAACTTATGAACATCAAAATGTTACAAGTTTATTTGAATTTTTATAAAAGTCTAAAAGGCGTATTCATACGTTCTGTTTCTTAAAGCATCTAAATTGTCATGCGCTTCTAATCCCTCTCCAATGGTTTATTTGGTAAATAGCCAAAAAAGACTGGGCAATAAGAAAGCAAAAGAAAAGATGTACCTGCTGATTAATCAGCATCGCACCCTCTTTACCCTTCTTCCCCCGACTTTCCTCTCTCAGTGGCTAGGGATTGCAGAGAAGTAGTCACACACAATCTCCCAAACCTACTCCTCTTCAATCAACAATGGATTGACCTCTCTCCACCCTTATTTTCCACTTCTTCTTCATTATTACCCGTCCAATCCTTCAGGTTTGCTAGGTTCTCTTCTTTTCTTTTGCTAGTGTGTCAACATCGCTTAATTTGTTTACTTCAAATTTAGCTCCTTTCGTGTTTAAATACTGTACTTGATGCTAGCTGGCCTTGGTTTCGTTTGTCCGGTTGTGACATTTTTTGTTGTTATGTAAATTGCGATTTTTGGCTTTTGTTTTTGTGCGTGACTATGTGTTTTTTACGTTTAGTTTTGTTCTGCTGATTTGTTTGTTTTTTCAGGGTTTTGTGGCTATCTTGTTTGTCTGATTCGTGTGATCTCTTGGTTGAGGTTCTATTTGCCTTCAAGCTTGTGAAGTCATTGGTAAGCTCCTGAGTGATAATGCTAAGTTTTGTGTGCTCGCATCATGTTGTGTTACAAATTATTTGTGGGCAATTTACTGGCTTCCTTCTGTTTTGATATTATTATGAGCATACTTTATGAATTTGCTGATAAGGATAGGTTGAACTTACTAGTTTACAAGAAATTAGGTAGAAAGTTTGCGGAAATATTAGCATTTTCGGCAATCTGATCTTCTTGCAGTTGGGAATTAAATTCTGTCGGTACATTCATAAATTGGTACAAGGACTGGTATTCTTCAATAAACAAAATGGTATTCTCAGTGGAAAAATGTAGATTAAGGAAGATCATACTTAAGTCCTGATAACTTTCTCTTGCATGTGCTTCATCTAAAATATGCCATAGTGATTGGATATTTTCATAAGAAACTTAGCCTACACTGACTTTCTTCTCCCGCCTAATGTTCATGTCTCTAAATGCTAGCTTGTCTGCTATGGAAGATACTGAATCAGTTGCAACCCTTATAGTCTCTACTTCCTCTAAGATACAACAACTTCAGAAAGCATTTGCTGAACTTGAAAATCATCGGGCTGTAACACTCAACATGAAATGGAAAGAACTTGAGGAACATTTTCATGGTCTTGAAAGGTCATTGAAGAGGCGCTTTCATGAATTGGAAGACCAAGAAAAGGAGTATGAAAAGAAAACAAAGAAAGCTCAGGAAATGTTGGAGAAACGGGAAGCTGCTGTTATGGCCAAGGAACAAGCTTCATTGGAGAGGCTTCAAGAGAAAAGAGATGCTGCTATGTTCGCTATTGCTAATGCTCAAGACAAGCACAGAAAGATATCATCTGTCGAGCCTGTTGTAGTCATCAATGATGACCGTAGTGAGTCCCCAACCATTGAAGAGCAAGCAACTGATGCCATGTCTGGCAAAACTAACTTGGAAGAGATAAAAGATCCCTCTGAAAATGCAAACTTGGAAGTGCTGTCTTACCCCCAGTTGCTCACACTGTGTGAAGTAATGGATTCTGAAGGGCTGCATAAGTTTATATCAGATAATCGTAAGAATCTTGCTGTTCTAAGGGAGGAGATTCCATTTGCTCTGAAGGCTGCAGCTAACCCCGGTGAATTGGTGTTAAACTCCTTGGATCATTTCTATCCAGTTGATGTTCCGAATGTTGATGGAAAGAAGGATTCTAGCCTTTTAGGGCTTCGTCGAACCTGTATCATGTTGATGGAGTGCCTCGGCATCTTATTAACATATTCAGATCTAGTGTCAGTATCTGATGTGATCTCAGAAGATGTCAAGGAACGGGCAAAGGCGATTGCTGAACAATGGAAGCCAAAATTGGATGCGCTAGATGTGGATGCTAGCAATGGGAACTCCTTGGAGGCACATGCATTTTTGCAACTACTGGCCACGTTTGGAATTGCTTCGCATTTTAACGAAGAAGAATTGTCCAGGCTAATCCCAATGGTTTCACGTCGTCGCCAAGCAGCTGAACTTTGTCGTTTTCTTGGACTATCAGAGAAAATGCCAGGTTTTTCATTCATTCATGTATTTGATGAAGATCATTGAATACTTTCACCATCGTTTCTGATATTACGTTTTCGGGATGCTCCTTTTTTCATTTTCTTTTTCGTTCATGCTTCAGGGGTGATTGAAATACTGGTAAATAGTGGAAGGCAAATTGATGCTGTTAACTTGGCTTTTGCTTTTGAGTTGACCATGCAGTTCTTACCTGTGCCATTACTGAAATCATATTTGAAGGAGGCAAGAAAAGTCTCTTCACCAGTCAAGCCTGGAAATACTTCTCCTATGGTTCTGCAGGTGTGTATTGTTGTTCAACTACTGCAAATTGAAAATCTAATTTCCAAATTTATCCTAGCCTCTTGGCTATATGGAAGGAAGTCACTCTTTCGGTTACATTATTTTCCTATTAAATATATTAAAGTTTGCCTCTTAAAACATTCCTAATGAGCTATTGCATATTAATCATTAATACTGGACTCATTGGATGGAAGAAAGATATTGGATTCATTTTTATGAAGCTAAGAAGTTTTCCAGTGTGAAGCTATGTGCAGATTCATGTTTAAAATTGTGTTGAACTCTAATAAACGGCATGCTTTTGATTCTGAATGATACTTTGCTTGTGTTAACTTACGCAAATAGATAAAGGATAAAAAGGGAACTAAATCAAAAGATAATTAATCCTGCATGAAATTTAAACGTTTTGACTTTTCAGGAAGTGCTCCAACGTCTCATTGATAAAGCAAGTTCTGAAAAAACTTCCTAGCTGATCGTACATGCCTTTTTGTAGTTCTGTTTCCTTAATGTTTTCCAGCGAATTTCAGACATGAGAGTCGTTGTTAACATTGAGATTGTTGGTTGTATGTGCTTAAATATTATTACTCAGTTCATTAATGATTACGTCTAAGAAAGTTTGTTTTGTTTTCAGAATGAAGTTAATGAGAGAGAGCTGACAGCCCTTAAGGCTGTGATCAAGTGTATTGAAGAGCATAAACTTGAGGAGCAATATCCAGTTGACCCTCTCCAGAAGCGTCTTCTTCTGCTGGAAAAGGCGAAGGCTGATAAGAAAAGGGCAACTGAAGCTGCGAGGCCTCAGCCTAAGAGACCACGTGCGGGTGTAGGATTAGGATGTGGTCCTCGTGTGACTAACACGGCTGCAGACAAGTTGTTTTACCCTGGAATTGCCGATAGGTACCCGCAGCCGCAGTACGTCTACGATAGACCGTATGTTTATCCCGCACCCACTGAAAGTCATGTCCCCCAGCTCTACAGCTTCCCTCCCACTCACGGTCACGGCAACTACTTTGGAAATGGCTACCAGTACCAAACCCCCTATCTTCACTAGTTAGTTGAAATGTCAACAAGGTGACTTTGATACTCTTTTAACTGTTAGCGTTAACCCTGCAGTTGGTTGGTTGATGATGTGTATGAATGAACTTAGTTTCTTAATCCCGAGAACCATGAACCCCAAAAAACAAAAAAAGTGTTATGTTAATCTTTAATCTATTATTACTGTACAAGAGATATCTTGATCCTCTAATATTTGCACTTCTTTTTTTTTTTTAATTTATACTTAGTATTTGGAAAGATCACTTCTCTGCAAAAAAATTGGATCCAAGTGGACCGGTGGATTCATGCAATTCCATTATTAGCATTAGGATTAATATTGTACGACATATTTCTGGAGAGAAGAGGAGACTGAAACGGTTGTAGCTTACGACTTTCAAGATTGAATTGCCAACTGATAGTTGTCATAGAAGTGAAAACTCGCTCTCCAAATCAAACTTTCAAATCTCCCGTAACCATTATTTACCCGCCAAAAAATGAGGATAGCTGAGCTCTCCTCGCCGGATTCCCCATCCAACATCCACAACCACCTCCTCTCACAAATCGACTCTCTTATCAAACAAATCGAACCCCTTACTCCCACTCTTTCCTTACCCGAAAACATCTCCTCCGATCTCCGCCAAACTCTCACTCAGCTTCTCCGACTCTCTCCCTTCCCAAATTCTCTTAAGCTTCACATCTGGAAGCTCAGCTACCGCCTCTGGAACGCTTGTGTCGACTTCTCCAATGCCGTCTCCATCTGCCCCTCGCCTCACTCCTCCTCCCCCTCCCTGGCGTCCGTCGCCATGCTACGACACATCGCCGCTGACATGCTCTCCCTCGCAGTGGACGTCACCGGCGTTCCTTCTCCTGTCATCAAGTCCGCTTCCTTTTACTACAAGACTGGCCTGGTTTGGAACGATCTTCGAAACTTCGAACTCGCTTCCACTTGCTTCGAGAGAGCCACTGACACCGTCTCCAAGCTCGATGCCTCCAAGATCTCTGATGCGGGAGAGAGAAAACTATTAATGGACCTGAATCTCGCGAGATCTCGCACTGCATGGGAAGCGTCGGATCGGAGTCTCGCTTTGACGCTACTAAACAGAGCCAAATCTCTGCTTTTCGGCTCATCCGACCACTTGAAACTTCTAGCGAGTCAATACCTGGCGTTTGGCAAGAATGCATTATCGAAGAATGATAACAACGAAGGATTAAAACTCATGAACGAGGCTCTAGAATTGTACGAGAAAGGATTGAGTGCAGCGAGAACAAGAGATCAAACAATGGAGCTCAAGGAACTGAGGTCGAAGACTCTCCGATTCATCTCGGCCGTTCATTTGCAAAAGGGGGAATACGAGAATGTGATCAAATGCGTGAGGGTTTTGAGACAGGGGAATGAAGGAGAGCAGCACGCTAGTCTGCCAGTTTTGGCGATGAAGGCGTGGTTGGGATTAGGTAGATATGGAGAAGCGGAGAATGAGCTGAGAAGTATGGTTGTGAACAAAGGGATTCCGGAGAGAGTATGGGTATCGGCGGTGGAGGCTTACTTTGAGGCAGCGGGTACAGCAGGGGCCGAGACTGCTAAGGGAGTGTTTTTGGGGCTTCTTGGAAGGTGTCATGTGAGTGCAGGCTCTGCAGTGAGGGTGGTCCATAGAGTTGTTGGTGATGCTGATGCTGCAGGTTGTGTTCAAGGATCCGAGGTAAGGGCTAAAGTGGTCGCGGATTTGGTGTCTGATGAGAGGGTCGTGGCACTTTTTGCTGGTGATGCTGCTGCCAAAGAGAGGATGGCAATGCATGCTATTCTTTGGAATTGGTAACCTCTATTTCTTATATCCCAAGTCTGGCGGTTTGTAATACTTTTCAGGATAAATTATATTTAAATATAAATTATATTTAATTTTATAATACTAATTAAACATATAAAAATTTTAATTTATTACAAATATATTTTAACAGTTATTTCTTTTAATTTTATTGTTAGTTTTTACTTACTTAAAATATCGTATATATTAGTCTATTTTTAATTGTTAAAGTTTATCAAAAATAAAATAAAATTATTAATTTTATATTTTTGAAAGTTTAATTTGTTAAGTATTTTACTATAAATGAATTTAATTTATATGACATCTAATTTTTAATAAAATAATGGTTGAAATTAAAAAATTTAACATTTAATTAAATTTTTTTAAATATTTTATTACAAAATTGATTGAATAAAGTTTTACTTCTAAAATATAATTTATTCTAATCTTTAAGCATGATATTGCTTGAAGCAGATGAGGTGTCATTTTAGTCAAGGGCATAGGTTCTACATGCCCTTAATTTTTTTAGATTGCCAGTTTCAGTTTGCTACTTGAAGCACTATCATTCCTCTCCCTGAATGGTGTCCAGCAACTTTGGTTGAGTGCATTGAATTTTGTGAACAGAATGATGCATTTCTGTGATCTAACATGATGATCTGGTCACTGGTCAGCCTCAAATGAGCTCCATATGTTTAGTTTGTAGTTCAATGAGGGAAATATGTTAACAGACGAAACACTACTAGACAAGGGTACAAATGCCTCGTCATGTCAGATCTTTTACCATCTTCTGCTTTTTTCTACAGCGGTTCAGGTCGTTTCAGGTCAAAAGATTATGAAACGAGTGCAGAGATGTTTGAGAAATCACTGCTTTATGTTCCATCTAGCATGGGTAACAGAGCTCTCAGGGCTAAGGGGTTTAGAGTTCTGTGTCTATGCTACCTTGGCCTTTCTATACTTGATCGAGCTCAAGAATACATCAACGAGGCTGAAAAGGTATCCCAACTAAATCCCACTGCTTCAGTCCATAGCATTACTCTGAGAATTAATTACCTCATAAATATGCGAAGTTGAATCAACCTTCTAATGCTCTAGTATATGTTTTTTCAGCTCGAGCCTAATGTAGCATCCTCTTTCCTTAAGGTTCTCTCTTTTTCTCTGTCTTTTTTCGTAGTCGTGTGTGCACAGTCTGATGCTGTTAATATAGTGATCCCGGGAAAATGTGTCAATGAATGTTTGTACATCTGTAATTTATTTCAATTGGATTAGCTGAACTTGGGTCTCTTTATGGTTTGTTTCTGAGTGGTTACAAATTACAATTCTGATTTATGCAGTTTAAAATTAATCTGGAAAGAAAGGACCATGTTGGTGCTATCAATCAGATAGAAGCAATGAAACTGTGCCTTGATTTTACTCCAGACTTTCTTTCCCTCTCAGCCCATGAAGCTGTTGCTTGCCATGCTTTTCCCGTTGCAGTTGCCTCGTTGTCCAATCTACTGAATTTCTACACCTCAGGAAGGCCCATGCCAACAACAGAAGTTGTAGTTTTACGCACATTAGTCACAATTCTCTCTCAAGGTCCAGGTAATGAACCAGAAGTTCTCAAATTAATGAAACGGGCACATGCTCGGGTATCAGAGCTTGGGACTCAATGCTTTTTCGGAAAAGATGAGACTGGGAGACGAGAACAAAACTGGTTTGCTGTAACTTCTTGGAATTTTGGGACTCAGTGTGGGAAGGAGAAGAAATATGAATTATGTGCTGACTTTTTGAGATTGGTACCAGACTTTTATGATGGCCTTCTTGATGGCGAAATAAGTGTTACTGTTTTCAAATCCCTGGTATTGACTGTTTCTGCTATGATAGCTTCGGAGAATCAAAAACAGATTGCACTGGTGGACGATGAGGTCAAACAAGCCGTTGTACTCCTGGATACGGCTTGGAAGGTATGTCTTATTAACTATCTTCTTTCTTTGTTTCTATAATGAAATGATTTGTGTTCATTATGCCCCTTTTCAGCGGCTCTTCATCTCTATTTGAAAGTTTTGTTGCATGAATGCAGATATTAACCTCAATCTCGACGGATAAAAGACTTCTTGATGACCAGATCACCGGAATTGAGCCTGAGCTCTTTTTCATGTACACATTTAATGCCTTGGAAATTCATGGAAGAATTGACAATTCAGGGCCCCTTCAACTCCTCCTTGTCAAGAAATTTGTCAGCTCAAATGTGAGCAATCCTAAATATCTTCTGCAAATTGGACTTTGTGCTTCGCAGGGTCCAAGGACCAACCATGAAGTAGCTGTCTTTGCTCTGAACGAGTCCCTCTCAGCCCTTCTTTCTTCCCCTTCACCAAACTATAAAGAGATTGCGCTTATTCTGAGAAGGCTTATTGCAGTTTCAACCATTCACAAAGGGGATTCAGATGACGATTCTGTGCATAACATCTACAAGCAAGCCTACCGGATCATGGTTGGTTTAAAGGTAGGTGAATATCCAACTGATGAAGGCAAATGGCTTGCACTGACCGCATGGAACAGGGCGGCATTGCCTATGAAGTTGGGGAAGGTTGACACAGCTAAGAAGTGGATGAGTGTTGGATTGGAGCTTGCTGAGAAGGTTGATGGAATGGAGACTTACAAGGCATGCATGACAGACTTCTTGACTGCTTTTGAAAAAAACATCCAATTACAGACTAACGGTTGAAGCAAGCCTCTTCTACAAGTCTGGAGGCATGCATCTTGCACAGATGTCTTTTTTGCTCATCTTTTATCTGCTGCCTCTGGATGTCAAGCTACAGATACCCAAAACAAGTAACGTAAGACCACACACTACTACGTCCTCAAACCTACCATTTCAGCCATCTTTAACAAAGCACTCCATCTCAATAGAATTTTCCGTGAATTATGTAAAAGACAGATTTCCAAATTATATAGAAGGTACCAGATAGAAGATCGTTATTTCTCACATTATGTACAAGAAACAAGACTTGTTATTTCTCAAATTGATCGCAAGAATTTTTTCAGAAAACTCTAATTAAGATCTACAATCAACCTTGTTATGGCCATTAAATTAAATCTTTCTTAACTTCACATAGCATTTAGCCCACCAGTTTGCAAAGAACTTGCAGTAGCCTCCCAAGACTTCATAGCTTTAGGGATGGCATCATAGGTTGCCTATCTCGTGGCTCAAAGGACCGGGGGTTGGTTGACTTGGCCTAACTTGACTTTATTTTTAAAAAAATTTTAAAAAACGTCATCATTTTGTCATCATTTTGTACCTTTCTGTCGTGGCCTAACCTATGGCTTCATCAACCTAAACTGAAGTTGGGTTAAGTCGGGGTTGGGCTGCATTTGCCATCCTGCATAGCTTCTTGAAACTTGTCTATAGTTGAGCTTGATCCTCATATTGGACCCAGGATTAGTTAAAAGTTGTTTGATTGGGCTCAAATTTAGGCAAGCCTAGCTCATTAGTATTCTTAATATTTGTTAGGTTCTTTTTTTTTTAATGTCTATTCAAAGATCTTAGCATTTTAGTCTTTGTGGATTTAGGTTCATTGTAGACGTAGGTTTAAAACAGAAGATCAATGGGATAATGAATAAGTAGTTAGTCACTGTTGTCATCTCAACATATATTCTAATATTGTAAAGTATTATATTAAAAAGGTGTAAATTTAATTTTAATATTTTACTAAAATATAAATTACATCTTTATGTTTAAAGCACTTAAAATGAATTATATCGTTTGTAAAACATTCAAAATGAAATTTGACAGAATGGAAATTTATTAAGAAATAACTCTTAGTTAGTTATATATCACATTAGCATTGACGTGATATATATTTATTATCTTTATTAGACATATGAGTCTCAGTATACTATATGCCTACAACATGACAAAACGAGACTCCCATGTTTGATCAGTTTAAATTAGTTTAAGTTTATTTACCAATTTAACATGATTTAAATTCAATAATTTGATTTTAAGCTTAAAAAATTCTTGTTATTAAAAATTCTCAATATGCTTTTATCGGATTACATATTCTTACCACAACCAAATTTTGACCTTGATTTTAAAGTTGGAATAGAATCTTCACTATAACCAAATCCACTTATTGCACTGTCAATACCACTACTGTTTCATAATCTTACAATAAATGCTTACTTGACTATAATTATATACTCATATTTAATGTGATTTGTATTTTTGGTACTTAATTCACTTCAAGTACATTTATAGGTGATAATTGCCTTCTCAAAATAAAGGAGAGAATTCGGATAAAATCGTGGCATGAAACGAAGACTTGAAACAACTTGGACTTACATGATTGTGACCAGTGATTGTGTAAGTCTCTATAAATGTGTAAAGATTGAAGAATGTTGCTCTTGGTCATGTGAAGTTATATGCCCGTGTATGTTGATATACACGACCATGTATGTTGCTCATGTAAGTCTTTGTGCTCATGTGAAATAGTGAATTCAGGTGTTTTTAAAGATACACAGTCACCTAAACATTTATGTGAGTTAACCGTGTATAACCTAAAAACCCTAGTTTTTACTATAAAAGGAGGTGAACGAAGGCAAAGTAAAAGGAGTCAAGTTTTTAAGAGATTTTGAGTCATAAAACATATAGAGAGGAGATAATTATGATCAAGGGATGAGGAAAATATGAAGAATGCGTCAAAAAATTCGATAGACAATAACATCCAATCCAGTTTTGCAGAAAGATCCATTAGAAGAAAAAGGCAGATTTAGAATTATGATTTCTTTGTTTTCTATTAGTTCTTATGCATATTTATCTTTGGTTTTGTTTTCTATAGTAGGAGCTAAACTTGTTTTGTGCCTAGGGGTTATAAACCATAAGTTATAATAACAATACAATTCGATCTTTTATTTAATGCAATTTTATTGATTGGTTTATTGAGATTCAATTATGCGTTTTATTCTTGTTCTAATATATCCAAAATATTAGTGCATGATTTCATTTTATATGATTGAGATTGAGAAATCCTCTTGTATGAATAGATTTACCATAATTGGAAGGAGTTGTATGCAAACTTATAAATAGGTGGACGTAAATTCCCTAGATTAAGGTCAAATCTAATAGTAAAATTCATAAACCAATAATGTAATCCTTAGGGTTTTCATTAGAAAGATTTCTGTTACTCAACTGATGGAATAGTTATTAATAGTCTTGAGAAAGATATTAATATAACATAGAAATTTTCACAGTTTAATAATCAATAATATACTTGCATGATAAAGGGTTGATATTGAAGGATTCTTAGGGAGATTCATTACCTAGATACTATTTGTTTGATATAAACTTTTTCAAGTATTTTCCTCTGTCTTAAGTTCAGTATTGTTTAAATCTTAGTTTAGTTGTTTAGTTTAATTTTTAATAAAATCACAGTCCAAATCGACGATTCGATAATAGAAAAAGGGTAATTATTAGTACTTATAGTCCTTGTGGGATCAATTCGTACTTGCCTGTGTTAGCTACTGCTACACCATGCAATTGTTGTTTTTAATATTGATAATTTCTATAAACATAGAAAACATATCATTCAAGTTTTTAGCGTCGTTGCCAGGGACTAGTAATATTAGGAAATCTAGCTTTTATTAATATAACCATTATTTTGTATTTCTTTTATTTTCTTTTATTTTCCTTTTGAATGACTCATTTATTTATCTTTTGAACTTCTTTACTTTGACTCTAAATTTGTAGCTTATTATTAGGATTAAAGATTCATCACCACAACCTATAATGGAAGGATTGAGAAGATAGTATTTTCATAGGAGTTATGATATGTCATTGCCTATGACAACATCACAATTTTGGAAAGAAAGTCATGGTGACATATTTTCGAAGGCTCAATCGATATCCATGTTATGATGCAAAATTTGTGGGAATAACCATTACAATCCTGAATGTCAGACACCATATTATATATGGGAGCAACCAAGCTTGCAAAATTGTTCTCAAAATGCACCCAATGAGAATAATTATAAATCATAGTGGAGCAACCCTTATGCTTATGAATGGAAAATTTATTTTTTAACTAAATAGGTGGAACGATAGTGGCAAGAAGAGCGCCTTATAGATATAATAATGGAATACCTTGTTAAAAAAGAAGCTAGCAAACATGAATTCAAAGAAAATTTTTCTTCACCTGAATACATTGAGCATAATACAACATATTATTTGAGCATATTAGCCTCAAAATGAAGAAAAGACGAAGGTTGATTTCACGAATGAAGTTGCATTCTAAAAATAAAAGGGGGTAACTGATGCTTTAAAATAGAAGGACAAACAAATGATAGAGGAAGAAGGAGAAGAGGAAGAAGGAGAAGAGGAAGCCTCAATCAAAGAATAGGAAGTAAAGAAAAGGCAAAAGATGATTGAAGAGGAAAAAGAGGAGGAAGCCTTTTTTCCACGAAGAGAAAGTAGAAGAATGGAAAAAGGAGATTGAGGAAGAACAAGAGGAGGAGCCAATTGAGGAAACTACTAACGAATCACCATGAGTATCCCACTTCCTAAAAGATAAGTTGTTTGAGCCAACTGAAGATTCAAGGAGTTTTATTATTCATTATTTTATTAACAACTTGTTATTGAAATTTAATGGAGTCCATTGGAGTCATTAATTTGATACATTATATCCTTATTACTATTTCATAACATGTTGCTTATTTATAGGCCAAGAAACTCTTATGTGGAGAAACAAATGGAAGTTCACGATTAGATATACCCCCGTGTAACAAACCATGTAAGTCTGTGAAATGTCATAAGTTAGTGACCTTCACGGTCAACTATACGATGGTGTAGCAGACCGTATAAGTCTATAATAACCCTTAAAATTTCCCTAATTCCTCATTTTTCTCACTTTCTCTTTTCTCTCTCACTATTAATTTGCCATCCAATTTCTTATGTTTTTCTTTCAAATTAGCAGCGCCTAAGTATTCTTATTGATTTCACGTCTTTATGCATGAATAAGTGGGTCTTTTTTTGCAATTTTCAGGGATTTTTGACTAAAAAATGTTTGATTTAGGATTTTTGAGATTTTGTGGAATTTTACGTAATTTTGTGGTTAATTGTGATTTAATAGTTGAATTTCATCCATACTTATTTGTTTTATTAATTCAATTTCATTAATTACATGAAATTTGGATGAAATTTCAATTGGAGTTGCAAGTTTATGCCAGTTTGCTCACTAATTATTAAACTGTGATGTTTTTGCATGAAATTAGGATTAATTAGTTATTTTAATAGTTAATTGAAGTTGTGTTATATTTTAATTTCATTTCAATTTTGATTTTCATATAAACCACTATTTAATTTTGTTAATTTTATGTAATTGTTAGATCAAACTTTTTAATTTCAATTTGAGGGTTAATTTCATAATTGCATAATTAGGTTAGTTTTAATTGTTAGTTGCAATTCTTTTAATTTTAATTTTGTGATTATTTAGGTTATCAACTAATTTTCTAATTATTTATTTTATTTATTCATTTACGTTAGAGTTTATATTGTGTGTTTAATTTCCCTTTTCTAATTTGTGTTCACATTTAATAAATTAGCGTTCATAAGAAACAAGTTTGGGAAAAGATTATTTTCATAATTTATATGCCATTTTCTCACATTTGTGCAAGTTTCAGGTACAATGACAAGATTGTGAAAAAGGGTTTCCAAGGAAGTGATAACGAGGAGAAGGATCCTCTAGAGATTTGAGAGGACTTTGTCCAATCCAGCCAGTAGAGCACCCTTAGATGTTATTGATCGATGCTTCGATGCATGAAGAGCAATATTAGCAGTTTAAAGAGAAGATGCTTCTGAAGGTTCCTAGCATTGATTGGTAGGAGCTATGGTGGGTTGATTTCATTTAACAGGTTTGGGATCTTATCGACGTTGGAGGTTGGCCCTAATTTTTTGAGATCATAGAGCTCTCTTTTTGGGAGTTAACACTCAAGGTGCTCTCCACATTCTTCGTGGAGAAAGGAAGACATGACTAGGACTGTCTGAATACCATTTAGTTCTAACTATTAAGGATGGGGCTATATGACCTAGAGTTTATAGGGACGCAAGCTTATTTATCCTTATTGATAGACTTCTGTATAGGATGTCTTCCCAATAGTTCTAGAATACAATCAACAATGACGATGAGTATGACCCGAGAAGATCTAAGGCACGACTCGAGAACATTTAAGGCATCATCTTTGCGATATCTGATACTTAGATATATTCATAGAGTTCTAAGCCACACACTAAACTGAATGGGTGATAGTCATGGCATTGTGAGGAACTTAGATTTTGTTAATCCACATGGAGCATGTATTAGCCTAATTTATTCGGTGTTAGAGTGAGGAGAAGAAGGTCAACACAATCTATGTCAAACCTTATGTAATTAGACTTATGATAGGTACAATTCATACTATATTTTCCTAGGTGTTTTAGTGTGTTTTTAGGTGTTTATTAGATTATATATATATATATATATATATATATATATATAT
>JANTPM010000009.1:7900945-7913859 GCA_025434745.1 Erythroxylum divaricatum
ACCCTTATAAGGCGTACTTCATTCCCCTCTCCAACTGATGTGGGATCTCACACTCTTCACCCCCTTAGAGCCCAACCCTTTGTAGGGTCCAGCTTAGCTGGCACAACAGTTTGGGTACCGGCTTTGATACCACTTGTAGCAACCCAGATCACTCGCTCACAGATATTTTCTACTTTGGCCAAAGCCTCACGGTTTGCTTTTCTTGAGAACTTCTTAGGGGGTTACCTATCCTGGTACTACTCTTGCTCTAGCACATTTAACCTCGGAGTTCTAATGGGATCTGGTACGTTAGAACATGAAAATGCGTCTATAAGGGAGAGGTATCCATACCCTTATAAGGCGTACTTTGTTCCTCTCTCTAACCAATATGAGATCTTACACTCTCCACCCCCCCTTAGAATCCAGCCCTCTTTAGGACCAAGGCCCAAAGCGGACAATATCTATATGGGGGTGGTCTGAGCTGTTACAAACATAACTAGGAACCTAATGGGTCACACACATAGGAGATCCGAAGGATAAGTAAAATGGTCTTAAATGGTGATTCAAGATATGAGAGAGTGTTTTGAGATTGTATCAAGATGTGATCGTAGTAGAAAACGTCGCATGAAATGGATTAGAAACAAGTGTTGTTGGCTGCCAATTTGGTCATTAACTTCCCAAAATTTCCATTAATGCATGTTATTCATGATCATTAACTTCCCATAACTTCCCATTGATGATAGGGGTTATGGGAGGCTAAAGAGGGTATAAAATAATCATCATTTTCATGCATATTGCGTAAGACATAAGAAAAAGAAAGGTTCTTTCTCATACATACACTCATTTTCTCTTTAACTCTCACAAGAATTCTTGTCTTTGCTAGTACAAAGGAAGACTTCTAGCCATCTCCTAGTGAGGTTTCATCTTTTTATCTTTGTGTCGACTTTCATTAGAGATGGTCTACGTTGATTGTTGTGGTTTACAATAACCCAACGTTGAGAAGATTAAAGAATGAAAGAGATTATCAGAAAGGTATATAAATATCTTACATTTCATGTTTTTGTTTTCTATATCTATATGCATAAGTAGATATGATTTTTAAGGTTCCGTTTATTTTCCGTTGCATATATTTGATATATATTATGTATGAGATGCATGACCGAAATCTTACAGTCTCAGTCATAGATTAATTTGGTATGAGTCTTCTACAGTAATAAAAATGGGTGTGCTTGTTATACTTTAACACTTAAACTTTTCCACTTCCAGAAATTTGTAAGTTAGAATTGGCTCCTCATATATTGTACAAAGTTGTTTTGTATCAAATTAGCTTTCCAATGATGTCAAAATCACCTCAATTTGATAACTGTGGATAAAGTTGCACTAAATCCCATGTTTACTCCTCAAAATTGTCATATATAAGAATGAAATAAACATAGAAAACATAACAAAATCCATATAAATCATATCATCCAAGTGCTAGATACCAAGTAAATTAAACCTAAATAACATATATAAAATATTGATATATTAGTTATACCAAACGCATTTTAGAGATCAATCAAATTGGCATTGCTTGTTAGTACTTTTCACAATTTGGAATGGACCATCTATCTTTTTAGTGAGAAAGGTCTCCTTTTACATATACACCAAAATCCAATTAAAATGTTCAAACTCTACAAGCCTAATTTCTTTGTTATCCTTTGTAGCATATTCTTCATTCTTACTCTCTCCTAGGAGTGATAAAGAGTTGGGTCAAGCTCGACCCTGACCAAATCCTAACTTAGCCCAAAATTTTATAATTGAGATTAGATATGGCTCAATTAAATATTTGTTTTTAATTTTTAAAATTAAAAATGACCATTTTTATTTAAAAATTTAGGCTTTGGGCTGGTTGAGCAGCTTGAACCGTAGCCCAAGCTTGAGCCAGAAACCCAATTAACTTAGGCTAAGCTAAGTTGGCAAACCTTGCCATTCCTACTCTTTATATGACTTTTCACACACTCATGAAACTTCAACATCATCTCCAATTTTCTTTTCCCGCCTAGGCTAAGTCACTTATCTAAAGGTAACAAATTTAAAAGGTTAGAGGATTCAAACCATAAACAACCTCAAGTGATTTATAACCAATGGAAGAATGATTACTTATACTATACGCAAATTCAACAAAAGATAAACAATATTTCTAATTCTTTTAAGCTACTTTTATAATAGCCTAGAGTAAAGTATATGAAGTCATATTGATTATCTTACTTTGTTCATTAGTATGTGCATATATTAATACTTAACTTACTTGATAACATCTTTGAAAATGTAACCTAAGTTTTTCATATCTTGGTCACTAATAATACTTATGGGAGCTTTATGTAAACAAAGTATTAGAAAGCAAACAAGATAATGCTTGCACTCATTCTTAAACCCTTGTTTAAGAGATTCTAAACATATGTGTCTTCTCTAAAAAATTGGTAGAGATGTTAAAATTGGTCGAGACATTGTCATTTTAACTATGCTACCTGGGTTGGTCTGCTTAATGATTTTAGCATAAGACCAAAGGTTCTCAAACTCCTCTTCAATATTGATAACAACTTTCTAATTTGATTTCAACTTTTTAGTTCGATTAAGTTTGATAACTCTTATTATTAAAAATAATTTATTTATTAATTAATTGATTAATTTTTGTAAATTAATAAATTTTTATAAATTAAAATTAATTAATTAATTTTTATTTAAGATTTTTAATTAATCTTAAATTTTTTATTGATAAAGACAATTTCTTTTAGTTATATTTCAAATTCTTTAATTTTATTTAATTTTTAACCAATTTTATAATAAACTAATATTAATTGAATCTTTAAAATCTTAAATCTCTTACTTTATTAGCTTAATTTCTGATCTGATATTTAAAATATTAGAATTGTTAACTCTTTTATGATATAAAAATATTGAAATAACTGAAAAGAATTAAGGTGAAATAGGATTATTTTTCCCCGACGTCTTGAAAGTACCAAAAACTCAAAAACCTTGTAAAATTAGAATAAACTTAAGATAAGAAAGACGCTTCTCTCTGCATCCTCTTGATGGAGTCTCTTTCCATGGTGCTAGCCTCTGCTCTAACCATCCAAAACCACCCGAAAGCCCTCAACTTCACACCTTCAAAGCCCTCTCTTCTGAGCTCTATCTCGTTGCTTAGAAACTCTGTTGCTGCTAAAACCTCGCTCTCCTTCGGTGCTCTCGAGTTCTTCACTTGTCTCCCTTGCTTAGCTTCCGAAGCTGTAAGCTCCCATCCCCAGCAAGTCTTCGAAAGAATAAACTTGGAACCAGTGTTAGTCTCAATTGATGACTTCTTTAACAGAAACCCATTTTTTGTTGCTGGGTGTACTTTCATTTGGCTGCTTGTTATACCTCTGACCCAAGAGTACTTAAGCAAGTACAAGTTTATCTCTGCTATTGATGCATTTCGAAAGCTCCGGGACAACCCAGATGCGCAGCTTTTGGATATCAGAAAGGCGAAGACTTTGATATCTTTGGGGTCCCCCAATTTGAAGATTTTCAATAAGAGTGCGGTTCAGGTTGAGTTCCCTGAGGAGGGGGACGAAATGTTGTTTGTGAAAAACGTATTGGATAGTTTTCCGGACCCAGCAAATACCATCTTGTGTATTCTGGACAAGTAAGCGCTAGAGTCAGTTGTTGACTACTTGGATTTCTCCCTCTTTCTCTCTTTTGGCTTCTTGACACCTTAATTTTGAAATTTTCTATAAACAGCATGTAATATTAAGAGTTTACAACAGGGAGTTTAAAATGAGGAACTTAGGAAATGGGACATTTTGGCTTATTTTCGATGAGGGGTGGCTATTTTGTGTTTGGCTGAGAACTAAAAGTCCTTAAGAAAGTAGTAAAGTAACAGATGACAAAGGAAGATGTAACGTAAACCTTGTAATCATTCTGTCTAACAATATAGTTGAACAATCAAGCAAAGTAATTTCAGCAAAGTTATTCAGATCTTTTACTGGACTAGATATAATGGGTGGCTAATATCTTTCGATCAATTTACTTTAGGCAGTATAGTCCAAGAGTATAGTCAAAAATAAGAATCTGTAGATTGAACGCTCTAGATTTTAGTTATAAAGAGTGAATAATTGTTCCTTTCGCAATAAAATTTTGGTGCGCTAGTGAAGTAGGCCTTTAGCATAATGTTTTCTAGATTGGACAGGCCAGCTTCTGGAGGTTTATGTATATGGTGAACGACATCCATTGATGTTTTAATAAGTCAGTTTCTCATCTTTGCACATGAATGCCCCATCTTTTAGCTTCTTCTGTGTCTTCCATGACTTTTCCAAAGATTGTTTGGTTGATATAGTTTTCTATAGCACATTTTTGTAAACACACCTTTGTGCTACTTCTAATTTCTAGCAGCATTGCAGCATGCGTTCAAGCTCTTGAGAATTACTAAATTAGCTGGTTTCAAAGGGGTCTAAATTTGATTTTGCTTCCTCATTTTGTCTGCAAGGTAGTTTTGATGGCAATTCAATCAAAGCAGCTGAATTGCTAGTCAAAAATGGATTCAAAGAGGCTTATGCAATCAGAGGTGGAGTCAGAGGGAAAAAGGGGTGGTTGGTATGCTTCTTTCCTCTGTTCGGTGCTGAATTATCACCAATGTAAACTATGGGTTGCACATATGTTGGTTTACTTTATTAAGCTCCATTTTGGTTCTGTATTCATTTTTTTCTTTGGTTGTTGAAACCATTAATTATGATCATTATATTTCACTTAGCCTGTCTGAGCTTGATCTTGAACTTGAATAGATGAGGCATATAGACACTGTTACTTGAACTGGTACCCAACTTACTTATTATGTACAGAGGAAGGTTCTCCTGCATCTTGTCCCATTCTGATCGTGCTGCATTTTTTGATGTGATATAATTTATTCAATGGCTTGTTGGCACTTAAATCTGTTGATTATTGGTAATATCTGTTGGGTTTGCTGTTTGTTATATTGCAGGAAATACAGGAAAACCTCTTGCCTCCTTCTGTCCATGTCTACCCAAAGAAGAAGAAGAAGAAGTCTAAACTTAGAAAACTTGGAGATGATGGAGCACGTACTCAGTTAGCTGAAGTCAAGGATGGTGCTTCCTCTATTGCCCTGCCTGCTGGAGAAAGCCGCGTTCCAGACAATGGATCTGTAAACGAGATTATGAATTCCAAATCACATTTGACAAGTGACTACAGATGTCCCTACCCTAACGTATGGTGTCTACTCTTTTTCTATCTTTTTTTTTTATTATCTTATGTGCATGATGGCCATGATTACCCATGTTTTTGTAATGGGCATTTCCTTACATCAGTTTTGCAATAGTTAATATCATCTTAATGTTTAATTGTGTTAGGACCAACTTGTGTCCATACCTGACAACTTAAAACTACTTAACGTCTGTTTGGATGCAGTACCCAGATTTGAAGCCTCCGTCTTCTCCAACTCCATCAAAGCCACGAAACTGATGCTGTAATTGTAATGTAAAGTAGTTCATCCTTTTCTGTCAGAGGTTTCACGACTGCTATGGGGCCCCTCCTGCGTCAGATTCATTATTCTTGTTGCATTCATATATCTGGCAGTTTTTCCAGGCGCAGATTTTGTTCTGCATTCTTAAGATTGCATGGACAAAATGAAGAATGCTAGTTTTAGAGCATTCTTGGCGTGGTGGATAAGCTTTAGTGCATGGAGTGTAGGACTGTCACCATTCACACACAATTTCCACGAGAGAATTCTGCAACTTTGCTTTCAAGTAATGGGGCAGTTTAACTTGCGCTTTGTTTTAGTAATGTTTGATCCTAAAGGCAGAACCAAACTTAGTTGGTTGCCATCTTGTTTGTAATCTTACAACTGTACTTGGATAATGGTGATTACAATCATAGAGGTAATGTCTCTTTCGATCTCCTTCATGCAAACGGTACGGTAGACACGAGAAAGGGATGGAAATTATTCGCCCTTCCTCCTTTCAGCAGAACACCAAAATGTACCCCGCTCCGCCTAAGCTTCAGATTCAGATGGATAATCCCTTGGGTTAACCTACCTAATTTAGCCCATAAATTAGCTCCTTAAAACATCTGGGTCAACTGTTGCCATCCCAATCCCATCCGCTCAGCTTATCTACCCACAAATACAATAGCTGCATCTGAAGCCTTTGTCCTTGTTTCTCACTCGAACCTTCACTGAAATCATTTCTCCGCGAATTCCCGCTTCACTCCCTTTGCCTCAGAAGAGGATCGACCAAAACAAGTAATCGAAGTTTTTCCAAATCCTTCGTTTCTTACCCGTTTATTCTGAAAACAATCAAAGAGATGGATTTATTCTCGTGGGATGGAACACTGTCGTACAAGGAATTTGCAGTGGCAGCGGCTCCTACTTTTGTCCACAAATGGGAACGCCTCAACTCTTCTTCTCCTTCTTGGATTTGGGTTCACCCTCCCCAAAGCTCTGTTCTTTCCCAGATGGAGGGTTACCTCTCATTGGACAACTTCTGTCTCCTTCCCTCGTCGCATCAGGTTCCATATATTTGAATTTAGATTTTGTTATTGTTTTGAAAGTAAGATTGATTTTCAATATATTTGATGGTTTATCACTTGTTCTGTACAGGAAAGTCTCTTCGATGCAAATCTCATCCAAAAAGAAGTGAACGAGGAGGAGACAATTGATGACGATGATGCCACCTTGGTAGATGTTTCATCTTTGTTCTTTGTTTTCCTAATTCTTTTCCTTTTTGCGTTACAATTACCTGACGTGAAACTCTTTGAACCTTAAAGACAGGTCGATTTCTTACTTGTGGAATTTCATGTACTTATTTGGTTGCCACTGTTTTTGTTCTGTCCTCCTTACTATGTTTATCCCCTTTCTGATCTTCTTGGCAAGGTCCACAGCAATAAAAGCGACGATGGAGCTCATTACTATGATTTTCATATAGTTTATAGTGCTTCATACCGGGTCCCAGCCTTATATTTTCGTGGATATTGCTGTGGTATGCTTAACGTTACTATTCTTTTTAAGTATTCTTGAACATGTTAGAATAGTTAGGTTGAATATGCAGTCAAGATTACCTCACTCAAAAATGAGTTCTTGTATATACCACATTCAAGTGTTGGGCTTTTTCCAATTGAACGGTATATTTTGTTGGTTAATTTTCATAACGATTGTTTTGAACATACAGATGGTAGGCCTTTGATGTTGAATGAAATTGAAAAGGACCTTCCTTCCTGCTCTGCAAAGGTTTTGTTGGAATCAAAGTGGTCTTTCGTCACTCTAGAGGTATATTTATTTCATCTTCTCTTAAGTTTTGAGAATGGATATGCTTTTGGCATTCTTAAATTGTTGATTGTTTGGTGGCTGGAGGCTATTGAAATAGATATATTGATTGTAGTTTAATCGTGTTATTGTCCATTGACAACTATTCAGCCTGTGATCTTGTTTATCAGTTATACGAAGCAAATTTTTTATGGACTAAGCAAACTTTAGCTTATAAATGTTTAATATGCGTTCTTCAATCGGTCAAGATGCTGATATGACGTATAATTTGCAGTTTCTGGTCTGGTAAATAGTAATAGATACATGTTGAGCTTTTATTTCTGTCAAAGCCATGTATGTTGTTGTTAGATTTATCCCATTACTTGTCTAAGCTGACATACATCTTGAAAATTTCAGGAGCATCCATACATGAACAGACCATGGTACAAGTTACATCCCTGTGGCACCAGCGAGTGGATGAAATTACTTTTCCTTTCCGATGCTGTTATGGCCAAAAATGGACTTGCCATTGATCAATACCTCGTCTCATGGTTTTCTGTTGTTGGGCAGGTTGTTGGTCTTAGAACGCCTATTAAAATGGTGAAAAGCATACATGATAATTGATGGAGAAAACTTGCTATGAATATATATTAATAGCCCTACATGATAAGTATATTGCAAAAGATGGGATAGCAGGGCCCCTTGATCTTCAGTATTTCAATGCAATAGCGTATCGAACTGGGTTTTGTCCTCAAATAATAGAAGGTGCCAAGCTACTTGGATCGTATCCTTTATAACACAGAATAATTCATCTGATGCGTTCCTTACGGGCGTTACATGTAGACGTAACAATGCAGACTGTTCTTCCACTTCAATTCAGTACTCTTTCTTCTTGTTGCTGGGTTATTCGACTGAAGTAAACAAGAAATTCTGTGTTACCCTCAGCGCCCTTTAAAGGAGACTCGATCCAGCCATTGTTGCGAAACCCAAAGCTCTCAACACCATTAATAATCTTCTCAAGAACCTAATTCCAACCATATGCATAACATCTCTATTTAGATGGTTGAATTAGGTCCAAAATCAGTATGAATTTCTCTCCATATAATGATTTATGTGTAATGATCATATCCAAAAGCATGTCAAAATATCATGTGTGGGAAGGGGGTCATACAAATCAAGTTAAAGCTTGTAGGCACTTGGTAAGGAAAAGCTACTAGCAAGGAGGGAGAAAAAGCATACCTCTTGATGGACTTCAGGATCCCTTACAATTCCACCACCTCCCACCTGCACAGAAGATTTTGACTATTTAATTTTTTTAATGACCATGTTTTAGCACATCAACAGAGTTTAAAATTGTGTAGGTATCTCTTGCTGGACTCTCGTTTCCCAGGCTAGGGGTTGTCTATGGGCAAATACGATTTATACGTGTGCTTTACCAGAAAAGTAGCAGAACTTGACTGCCACATTTAGAAGTAACGCAAGTTACTAACATCCGGAGTCTTTAGCCTCCATTGAACTTCACTGGCTTATGATTAAAATTAAAAGGGCAAGAAAAATCTTTACTTGAGATCTTCGAGCTTCAAATTGAGGTTTAACAAGGGTAATCAAAGTTGCATCTTCCTTCATAACGTTAACTACAGCTGGCATGACCTAAATTGGACAAGTAACTGAACATTAGATCAAGCAGAATTAAATCTACCACGATGATTACAAACTCTGCCAATAATTTGTGAAGTGACGTAATATTGCATGTATCAGAAGGCGTACCAGGAGGATGGAGATGAATGAGAGATCCAAAGTTACTACATCGACTTTTTGGGGAAGCCCAGAGAGGTATCTTAGGTTTGTTCTCTCTATTACAGAAACACGTCTATCACGGCGAATTTTGTCTGCCACCTGATGTAAGTCATTTGTAGAAGCGACTGTTTACATCTTACACTCCCAGTCATAAGAACAATCAGATATTACGCACTGCAGCAGGTATAAACTTGCAGTTTTTAGAAACTAGGTTGAGAGTACCTGTCCATAACCTACATCTACACCATAAACATATGATGCCCCATACTGAAGCAAGCAGTCAGTAAATCCTCCAGTAGACAATCCCGAATCCAGGGCTACTCTGCCTACCACATCGACACTAAGCTGTTCAATTGCAGCTTCTAACTTAAATCCCGCTCTGGATCAGGAAAAGATCAAACGGAATTGTAAATCAGCTAAATGCTGATGCAAACTAACATTCATGCATTGAAAGTGGATGAAAAGGTCTTCTGGGGTCAGTAATCACCTACATACATATTTTGGAACTTCAGCTGTTATCTCTACAATAGCTTTGTTAGAGACAGGTGTCCCAGCTTTGTTCACCATCTTCCCATCCACGAGCACTTTCCCTATACAAAAATATGAAACAACAGAAGTCAACTCCCAGAGGTGCTTAGCTGCAAGAAAACTGAGTTGTGCTGAGTTTATAAGACATTTAAGCTAATGTGAAAATCTTACATAATAGACAAATTGCTTAATACTATTCCCTCTTAGACAATTAAATGCGCAAAATTTGAGACACAGGAACCCTTTATAGTATGAGAAAAATTAGAGTTAAAAATAGGGATGTTCTTTATGGTACGGTTATTCTTTAAAATACTCTTATTGTTCAAAGTTATCTAGAAGATCTTGTGGTATTAGAAATACTAAGAACGACGGGTTCCTATCAAGTATTTTAACATAAACTTTCATGTGATTGAATGTTAAGCATGTGACAAAACATTTCAGATACTACAAACTGTTTTTCTAAGTAATTTTAAACCATAAGAATGTCTTTTAGAATGAATAAAACCAAGAAGAGATTTGTATCTTTTACCCAAACTTAAATCCAAAAATATACCGGTTTAAGTAACCAATATTGTAACAGTTAATAGTGGTAAATTAGCAGGAAGTCTAAGCCTAAACTCTCTTGGACGTTTTTACTTCATGTCAGAGACAAAGTAGAACAGCGAATTTTATTATGAAAACAAAGATGATTACACCAATTTAAGAACAAAATTACCTTGCAAAATCCATGACTGGATGAGTGACCTACTGTACTGCTGATACCTTTCAACACATACTTCATCCAGCCTCCTTTTTCTGTAAATGTTTGAAATATGATTCAATATGAAACATCCATGCATAGACATACCTCTGGGCTTTCGTCAAGTTTTTTATTTTTTGGCGCAATGATTGCAAGAAATGTCTTTGACTTCATTATATTTGTCTACATGAGGTAGTGTACAACAGCCACTAAGTTCGAATAACGTGATCTAAATTTGGTGCCGGAGACGAAAGAAAAAAACAAGACAATCAAGTCATTAGAACAAAGAACAATTAAGTTATCAACTGGATCAGAAACACATGCATGGTCACTACAGGAAACACCAATAAGATTGACCTGATAAACTCTCATTTCAAAATTCACAAAGTTCAACTCACCAAGCTAAATCTCATCAAGAAATGACATCTTTTACCACCATAACCACAATAATTTAGTAATATGGCTCGCATGTGCGCAAGCATGCTAAGGACAGTCACAATTGTCCAGCTAAAAGGAGATAGCGAGACCATTTTGGAATTCACCAGGTATTGGAACCAAATGTTCTGAAAATTTGAGCTCCAGCAATCTGGCGATGTTAAATAAGCAACAAAATGTAGAAAAAAGAAAACAAGACAGCATAAAAAAAACGACTTACTTCTTGGGTATTTGAATGCTTGCTGCTTTTTTAGCAGCAAATCTTCTGAACATAGAACGCGTATCTGGACCGACCCATCTAACTGAAAAGTCCACGGGATCAAATGATTAGGCCACAATAGACTAGCACAAATTATTGAAGAAATGGAACTTGTATTTTCGTGTTTCGCGCCACAAAACTTCCAAAAAACGTCTGACGGTAAATAAATCGCATTACCACAAAGGCAACCACAAGGTGTTTGTGAAAATCACTCAACGAGAGAGAGAGTAACCTGTAGGATTAGGCGCGAGAGGTTTTGACAAGGAAATGGAGGTTGTGGGGGAGCGTAAGAGAGCAGGAAGCTTGAGAAAGTAGAGAGCCATTTGCACTAGCAGTCACCCAATTATGGGTAAATACTAAATAGGCAAAGTCTGTAATCTGGACACCGTCAAACCTTAACCAACCATAGTAACTCGTCCTAGATAATCATTAGTTTATCAGAAACTGCCTCTTATTGACCTTTATACGACGTCGCCTTTTTATGTTTTCCTTTTCTCTTATTGTAGCGTTGTAGTGTAGTGCAGGCATAATCTCATTTGAAGGGATGAGATCTTCTGAGCTCATAACTCAGTTCTAATTCTATGCAGAAGATTTCATCCACACAAATACGTGAGACCTAGAGAAACATGTGATTGAAGTCTTCTAGCACGAAGTAGGAACTAGGTTATGGGCGTAGAAGATCTCACCCCAAGAAGCTTGATTATGTTCTTTAATGGGTTCGTAAGTGCTTAATCTTGATTATGTTCTTTTCTGGGTTCACAAGTGCTTAACTTGTCCACTAAGCCCACTAAGATATTGCCTCTATCTATCTTCTTTTCTTATAATAAACAAGGAATTGATTGAATATATAAAAGAAGGTTTACAGTAGATAGTCTTACAAGAAGCCAATCTTATAGTCTTACAAGGAGCCCATCCTAAAACGTTGCAGTTTAGACCCGCATACTAAAATTCCCTATTGAGAAAATTGGCAGATAGTAATCTCATAATCCTCTTTTGACACCTATGAAAAGATAGCCAAATTAGGGCTTTCTTCCTCTAGGTTGTCTCCAAAAGCATGCATGATCTCAATGCCTAAAGGATGAGGGTTTTGTTGCATCACTTCTTAATCATGTAGATCTGAATCTTAATCTTCTTTTTCTTTCAAAATTCTTCAGAGATTTCGAGCTTCAAAGGTCCAGATCTTTAAATACACCTCCACACTAGTAAAACAGGAAGAGAGTTTCTTTCTCTACTCTCTACACCACTAAAAACTCACCACCAGATCTCCTTTTATTTTAATATTTGAAGGGTCTTTTGGACTTTTTGGCTTAGGTAAAACCTAGTACTTACCCTAAATGACAAAAGAATTATATAAGAACATTAAATGACCCTCATGAGACCTAGCCTCCATTTGATAAATTGAGAAAGAGCCTTAGGAAGATCAAGGAGGAGAGAAGAAAAGAGGAGCATATGCAGTTGTTGTTCAACCACTCCAACCATCCATTTCAAGTTCTTTTCTACTTTCTCTTGTTTATTTATTTCATTTTGATATACACTTAGGTTTGAGAATGTTGAAACATGTTGTTGATGATGTTCTAATTTCATTGTGGGTGTTGGACCCCGAACCTTGAGTGACAATTTGACTTAGTAATATGAACGATCAAGTAGATGAATTGATTGAAATTAAGTTAAAGATCTAGAAAAAGAGTGAAAATATGAAAAAAAAAATTGTGAAATGGTTGACTTTTTGGGTCTTTGAAAGTTGACTTTTGATTCAGGCAGAATTAGATAAAGTGATCTACATGAAACTTGTAGATTATGTTAAGAGCTTTTTGTGGACATAAAGTTTGAAATTTTTCGATATCGGGAGTGAAAGTTATGATCAGTCAAAGTTTATGTTTGATCGGGTTTGACTTTTATTATGGTTG
>JANTPM010000009.1:8062321-8077781 GCA_025434745.1 Erythroxylum divaricatum
ATTAATATAGTTAAAATTAATAAAAAGTGCTTTTTATTTTTATGTTGTCAAACAGTCTACTGTATGAAGCTCTTTTTAAAAAGCTGTTTTTTTAATTGACAGTCAAACAGTCAACTGGCTTTTTAAAAAAGTTCTTCTCAGAAAAGCTCTACTGACAAAAGCTCTACTGATAAAAGCTCAATCAAACGGACCCTTAATCAACAAACGTAAATATATTCAGATTTAATGAAGAATAATGTTTTCAATAAATGAATAAAAATTATTATTCAAATTAAAATAGTGAAATAGTTTGTAAATAATATATCTCTAGAAAAATAATAAACTTAATTTATTTTAAAGGAACTGGAATAAGTAACTTTAATTAAGAAAATATTTTCTAATTAAACCAAGAAAATAATGTTTCTTATATTAGACGATTTTAACTTATTATTAGAAGGCCAAATCCTACTTTGAGATACATTATTTCAAGAGACAAACACTCCTTCTTCTAATTCTAGAATATTCAGTATTATAATCAAGAACCCAACAATCCTTAATTATTTTGATTTTTGGATTATATTGACCCAATAGTTATATAATGCTTATTCCAACCTTAGGTTACTTTGACCTTGTAGCCAAACAAGGTATGGTTTTCTCTGTATAAACCCTAATCGCCGCCTAGTTATCAATTAATTAATGATGCCACCGCTAGCTACTCCCCATCACATCGCCACCAGTGACCTAGATAAGATAACATTTCCTCCCCGTCATCGTGGTTCGTTGAAGAAACTTTGGCAACTGCCCAAGAATCTATCAACGATCAAAAGTCTAAGCCAGTACAACAACTCTATTGAAGTAGGTGTTTGCACCACAGCAGACAGGAACAATTATGGAAAAGAGGCCATTTAATCAAATCCAATTTGACTTGTTCCAAAATTCCGTTTTGTCTTAGTTGCCAATTGGTGTGTGAGTTTTCAAAACCAAAACCAAAACCTCAAATTAGTTCTATTAAGATCATAGTGGTTGGTTTATCGCTGCATGAAATTCTAGATTTCCAAAACTTAATGAGCCGAATATTAAGATTCTATAGTGAAACCAAACTATTGGTGTTAGGATTGGACCGTAATGTTTTAGGATTTTTTAAGATGTTAAGGAATTAGAAAGTGAAAGTAGTATTTTTACATAAAGAAAGTCTAGACGTAAGCATGTGTGGCAAAATAACGAGCTAAAGAGTAATATCATATTAATATATACATATAATTATTTATATTAAATTATAATAAGTAATAATATAAAAATACATTAAATTTTTTATTTTTTTATAGTTTTTTAATTGTTAGTTTAACATGATAGAAAGTTAATTCTTTCATTAAATATTTATTTATTATGTGATAACAATAATTAATAAAGTGACGAATTTCTTACTTTTATTTATAATACATATTTTTATAAATAATTGTAATTAGCTTGAGTATTTTTAATTTTAATAAATAAATCATTTAATTTTTATTTATCATATCGATTTATATCAAAGAGTATGTACAAATTTCTAATATATAATAATATATTTTATTAAATTTAGTCAATTTAATATTAGAGTAAATTAAGTCTTTTCACTAAAATTTATTAATTCTCATGTAAATCTGATTAATATATTATTAATTCTTGATAAATTGTTTATTATGAATGAAATAAATTAATACTACATATTAAATAATTTGTATAAGTAATATGATGTAAATATGAAAAATTAATGATTTCATTTATTAATAATAAAAATTAATTATTATAAAATATAGAAAAAAAATAAAAAATAATAAAATTTATTTTTAGTATTAATACATGTTATAAATATTTAATTTTTCATGTTATTAAAATAATAAAATATTATCAATAACTAATAGATATAATACCTTTTTAATAAATTCAATTTAATATTATTATATTTTAATGTAAGTAATAAAATGTGAATATAATAAATTATTAAAATTAGTGTCAAATGTCTAATCAACTGGAAGATAACATAAAAATTAGCATAATTACAGTATTTTAAAAATGGAATAAAAAAAGGTATGTTGATATTTTTTTAAAAAAGGAGAAAAGGATGGGTATAGTATAGGGTCTTCAATAATTTTGTTTTGAAAAGCATTTGTCATTACGAAACCAATGTCCGGACGCAAAAAGGTCCCCAGTGGACGTCCTTGTCTGGAGTAAATAATACGCATATACGTGGGCAGCTACTCACCAATCAAGGTTTCAAGCTGAAGCGGTGGGTCCACAAAGACAAAAGATTATCGTAAACCATGGACTTCCGCGGCTCTCTCTGATAATTACCTATTTCCTTATCCTCCTTTCCTTTTCTGGTAAAAAAACCTTTTGCCTGTCTCGTCCTTTCCTCTTCCTTGTGCGTCCTTTCCCGGCCTTTTAAATTCGGAAGCCCTTCCAGTTTCTTTGGCGTGGCCATGTTGTTTTCTTCTTCACAGGCTTCTTTCTTATGGAGATATGCTAGGTTTTTTACATCTTTGGTACAGTTCCTTGTTGGCTTTTATTACTTTTGCTTTTTTGTTATTTATTTTGCTGGGTTCTAGTTTTGTAACGAGTGTTTGTTACATTTTCTGATTTGTTTCATGGGTTTTTTATCTACGATTTGATTGGCAAGTTTCTTTGTTTGGAACGTTTCCACTCCTAGTTTTCAGCATGTTAAGTTTGTCAGTGTTCTCAACTTCTCGGAACTTATGTTGCTAACCTTGTTAAACTAGGTATAGGGTTTCTTGTATTTCTTGGAACCTACAAGAAGAAACCATTTCAGAATCTAGATCTCTTTGGTACATCTGTAGATAGGAAGTTTGTGGAAAATAAAAAAAGTAAAACCTCATTTTATGGCTGCATATCCTACCCTCCCACTTTTTGTTTGGAGCATTTCAGCTTGTGTAGTCAAAAGCCTTTGCTGTTGGTTGCATAAGGACGTGAAGGTCGTTTTACAGACCTTAAGAGTGATGATTGCGTGTTATTCTTGACGACCTCATCTGTCCAACCTGGAAATTTAGGATCTTTCCCGGTAGTTCTGCTTTAATATGATAAATAGGTGCTCGAATAGACCTGACAGTATGTGTCCCATTCCTTTCCTATCATCAATTGTATAATTCAAGTTGGCCCTCTTACATTTGATAATTTGATTGCATTCAATGATGTTATTTATGCTAATCTTTGTCACACTTTCTGAGAATTATGCATTTCCTAAGTTCCTTGTCAGTTCATTTTCAAGAATTTTAAGGGAAGTTTTTCATTTAGTTCAAATTGTTAATTTCGGTAGCAGGAGTATAGAATGTAGAATGATAATTAGTGTCTATTTTGTCGCTTGTCTGAGTTTCTTCGATTAAGATACTTGCCTCTTGTTAATTTTGAATGAAGATGATGGAGAGTTTTGTTTCAAAGTTGTTGCACTGTAAAGAGTGATGTTGTGTATATCCTGTCGACATGCAGATTTCCGCAAGCTTTGATTGTTAACATGGCCTCCAACTAATTAACTCTTCTGCTTTTTTATTTTCTCTTCAAAAAAAAATCAATGCTTAGAACAATGAACAGTTGGGAATTTAAAGATGAATTAAAATATTTTCTGCACCTCATCGTGTTTCACTATCGAAATTCTATCATGCACATTGGACATCCTTCTTCGTGGTAACTAAATCTAAACATTCTCAAATTCATTTGTTTATGTATTTCATCTGTTTGAATTCCCTTTTGACAGTTGTTTCCAAATTCTGATTTAGTTGGATGGTGATAAGGGAAATTACTGTTTGCGTTCTCTAACATGATCTCACCCTTGTAAATTATGCTAAAAGGTCTTTCATCTAGTTAAAAGCAGGTGACTATAACCTATATAAGCCATTGAACTTATATTTTGACTTTATTCCTTCTAAAACTTAATAGTTTATGGACTTTAAGAAATGGATTCATTACCCAAAAACATTTTTGGTGTTGCTGCAATACATAAACTCATGATAGGGAAGAGGATCAGGCATGTTCCATGTCTTTGTTTTACATGTTTACTAATCTTGCATACTAGAGTAGTTAAATGTCTTTTTAGAATACCTTCTAGCTCACTAATTACTAGTGTCAAAAATTAGCATCTCTTTGTGCTTCAATAGCATGAAGTATGTCAAGGTGAACAACATAACAGTTTCTAGGGAGGAGTTTGAGGGAGAGTTGTAGGTTGCAGGTTGCAGGTTGCAGGTTGCAGGTTGAAGGGTTTGGGCTTTCAACTGGGGCTTTAACATCATAGTAGAAATTTGATCTCAAAATCTCGGCTTTTTCCCCCGTTTTTCTTAAATTGTCATAGAATAGCAGGTTGAACTTTTGCATAATTATATATGAACGGTGGACTAAACTTAATCATATGATACTGTTAAATTTTATATAATTAGGCCTAAATAAATTGAGTACATACAAGCTCAAATGAGGTTCCATCCTAAAATCAATTGGTATTAGGAGGAGTAACTCATTAAGCTTATATGCATGCTCAAGGTCACATATTCTTTGGATGTGGGACAAAGTCCCACTTATATTTCAACATCCCCCCTCACATATGGGCTAATTTACGACCCAACACGTGCCACAGTTTATCGTGATGAGGTGGTGACGAGTAATTCAAGAACAACCCGCTCTGATATCATGTTAAATTTTATATAATTGGGTCTAAATAAACTGAGTACATACAAGCTCAAATGAGGTTCCATCCTAGAACCAATTGGTATTAGGAGGAGTAACTCATTAAGTTTATATGCATGCTCAAGGCCATTTATTCTTTCGATGTGAGACAAAGTCCCACATATATCTCAATAGATCCTTCAAGATTTGCTTTGTCTACTAAGACCATATTGTGCATTGGCAACGTAGTACTCCACAACCAGATTCATTATCCAAAAGTTTTGGATTTCTACAGAAGGGGTCTCATATTTTGTTATTTCTTTTACAAAACAAAAAATGATAATAATTTGCATGGAGATCTTTTAAATTAGGTGAGACATATATTGCCATATAAAGCCTTATGGCATATATGAGGGAGGATAGTGAATGAAGAGTGATTTCTTTTAAATTATAAATCAGTATGTTCATGTAAAGCACCAAACGTGATTCATGTGCTCGTCTGACGAAAGATAATATCATAATGGGTAAAACAATCATCTTTTTATTGTCATGTTTGGTGAGTTTAACTCCTAACCTAGATCAGGTGAATGAAACTGGGGTTGTTATGTCAATCATCAAATTGCTTGAATGGTAAATATCTGGCTTGTGATTTTAAATTGCAGTAGTAGTCCACTAAAGTTATCCTTTATTGTAATAGTTGTTTTTACATTACTAGCAATGGCATCCGATAGTGTGCAGTAGTAGTGTAATTATTTAAGACTTAGTTGTGTACGAGAATGTGAGTCCTTTGATAGTCGAATTAAGTTACAGTGGATGACAAACTATATAAGAAATAGTCCTTTTCATATAGATATAATGCATTCCCTCCATATTTGTGAGTGGCCTCGGTGTTTTAAATGTTCATTATTGGATTGCTTTTTGTGTTAATATTATAAAGATTTATGTTTTTTCACATTGCAACTTATAGCATGAAACAAGAGTTGAGTCTTGTATAGGGTAGGTTTATAATTTTGCTAGCTTTATTAGTTACTGAAGAAGAATGAGTACAAAAGGTTTGACATCTTTCTTTCTTGGCTCCTCGTCTTGTTTATCTGGATTCTTCCCTAACTGTCACATCTCCTTGCATAGTTTTGAATGCTTTCCCTGCTCTCTTATCTATGAGTAATTGGTAATATTTTTTTTTAATTCATCAAATAGCGCAAATAAGTACTTGGACAATGATGCTGTCTGCTAATTACATCTAAAGTAGGTTTACCATATTAATTATTATTGGGCTAAACCCTGATTGTTCGTATTCAAGACTGACTTTGGTAGTAACAGAGTTATTCAGTGTCGAATTCATTTTTACGTAAATCTTGGTCAATTTCTGACCGTCTGGTCCACTCGTAATCGTTAATGGCTGCCTCCGCAGTCATGGCTCGCTAGTCGCTACTGAGTAAGGTCTACGTTCATCCCTGTACAACGACGTCGTGTCAGTTGTCTTCCTTATGGCACCCAAGAAGGTATAACTATAACGACCAAATGTTTTTGTGGGTCCCAATGATGGTACTGAAGGACAAGTGACGTTTGACTATGTCTGTCTACGTGGGGGGCCACCTGTCACAGATATTTCGTGTCATTTGAGCGCTAGTACTGTGAATTCCACGTGGGATGGACGAGGGCCCACCAAGTGGAATGGATTGGAGTTGTTGATCGTTATCGGATGAAGTGGCCATTGTATTAAAAATGTCTCGCTAATTCCATCGCTAATCTGCTTTCGTTTTGTTGTGTTCCCTTGTACACTGAAATAAACAAACGAAATTACTCTATCGACTCGTCCAGCTCTAATCTCAATGCGTCCTTTGCCCTTTTCCAAGTATGAATTGTTTCGACTTTTTGCTTGCTTCCTTTCCCAGATTCTATCCTATCTTCACTTGTACCCTTTGGTCTTTTGCCATCATTGATCACTGTGATTCCCTCTCCCGTAATGGGTTTCGATCTCTTTCTTTTCTTTTCTATTCAGGCTCCAATCTTTTTTTATTCATTGTATTTAACCTTATTTTTGACTTTTTTTTGTTTGTTTTTGGTAACATTTTCAAGATGGTTTCTTGTTGAAATTAGGAAACATGAAGTTTCTTTTTTCAGATTTTCTTCCGTTTGTCTGTTAAAACTTGAAGATTGGGCATGTTGAAGGAACTGTACGAGATGGCTTCATGGTAAAAAAACTTACCAGATGCAGTCAGTAGGGTTTAACTTAGCATGTGCATTTTTGTTTGTTTTGTGAGATTGGGTTTGAAATGTTAAAATATTGTAAGTATCTTTGAGTTTGCTGGTCATTCTTGTTTTGCTCATAATTTATATTTCTTTCTCTTTTCCCTTGTTTTGATTAATTGCTTAGCCAATCACAAGGGTTGCTACTTTAGGTTTTAATGGCTGTAAAGTATAGTTGTTTTGGGGGATTATCTAATGTCTGCTAAAACTTGGACATCTGCTCTTTTGTTCTTATGTTAAGAATGAAGTTTGGCTCTCAATTTCATGTGTTTTTATCTCAACGTATCCGCAATTATTCAGATTCCTTTTGGCCATCCATCACACTTGTTTAATGATTGATCGCTCTCGCCCTCTCACGCAGAAAGATAGGTAGAATGGTGTCTGTGCTCTTCCAAGCCCTAATGTTTACTCTGTTGGTATTGTGGTGCTTCACTCTCTGGCTTCGGAGTTTGGAAATAGCAACTGTTAGTTTCCCCTATGTGGTCAAACAATATCTAATTTCATGTGAAATTGGCTAGTTTTGTGTTTTGCTTATTCTTTCTAGATACGAAGATACTGCTTCCAGTGCAAGCTTAAATATTAAAGGTTTCAAGTAGATGGGGGAACTATTGTATTAGATCCTTGCTTCTTCATATGATTCGGATGCCAACACAGTCTATTTTATCATTTGAAGTGAAAAGTGTGTACCTATTTTATAGTTATTTTCAATGTCATCTAATATATTGATGTTTGGCTTGTTCATTGCTCATTAGAACTAGTTTTTGTTGCTCATTAATTAATTTTTTTGGTTACTTGATTATCTTTAAAATGCAGTTGAAAGCATGAAAGAAGTTGGCGCCCTACTTACTGCTCTGGAAAATAAATAATAACAATCATAGTTTAATTGTCTTAAAGTGTTGCACATTCGTTTTGTGGTATAATTTATAGTTTTATGTACTTGTGAGAGAGCTTTAGGTGGCCTGAGTTTTATGAATTTGTCATAAATGCTGTTTCAGGCGGCGTTCAAAGATTATTCAAAGTAAAAGCAAAGCTTCTTGTTCTTGGAAATCAAAATGGAGAAGCTCTTGAGATTTTGTAACTACTAACATGCAATTTGAGTGTCTTTCATGGTAAGCAAAGTAAGGTAAGAGAATGCTTTGAAGTTGAAACACAGAGACCAGGGTTTCTTACTATTTCTTGTGAATCTCACTTTTGCAGATGTCTTTCTAGCACTCACATGTAGTTGTTTGACGACGAGAGAGAGCACGCATGTTAGCATTCTTGCAAGGGGCATGGCTGTGTACATGCGTGCTCTTTCTCGTTGTCATGCAGTATACTCAAAGTGGGATCCTTCTTTATTTACTCTCTTTACTCGCACACCAGCAAGTAGGTGAATGTACCCCAAGTGTATGTGAAATCTGTGTCTCTATGACTCTGACTACTCAAGACAAGACGTCATATAGTTGGTTCCATGGGCAGTCAAACATAACGATTAACTATTTGTTTGCCGCATGTAGAAAAAAGTTTGTTGGAGTAACAAGTTTTTCTGAGACAGTATGGGTTAGTGTACCTCTCATTCTTGTGTGTAACTTTCCTCATTTCTCTATGTTGCATAAATATTTGAGCCACTTCTGAACCGTTGCAATTATAGGATAAAGTCATAGGGAAATGATGGAATGCAAAGGATAGTTAACTATTGAATTGAGATTTCTACCAGTGGTTATGGATCTAGTGGCACCGAGTTCATCCTTCCTTTCCTAATGTGAGTGCCTTGTTCCAAATATATTGTTTTGATAAAACTGTGAGATCAATAACTAACATTCACTTGAAGGAAAGAAAAAAAAGAAGATGTTAATGTGACCTAGAAATGATCTTTCGAGAATAAGTTCAGCCTCCCTTTGTAGATTCTAATTAAACGAAGGCATTGGAAATAAGGTCTTGTCAAATTAACCTAGAATTTGGAGAGTTCTGTGTATGTAAACTATGGCTCATATCCCCACAGAAAATCCCAGTGTTCGACATAGATGAATAACGTTGTTTAACACTTCTTGTCAAAATCCATGTTTGGTTGACGGTCAATTAGGATGATGAAGGGCTGAATCTTAAACCCTTTAAGAATGTGGAACTTTGTTATGACAGCTGAAAATGGTTACTGTAGATATGCTATAGGTGCTCATCTTACTCGTTTTGAAAACTATATCTGACTTATGAAAATTGGCAATGCTTTGATTCTAGAAAGATAGTTTCTACTATGAACTTTGTTTATTTCATGGCAATTATCTTCCAAATTCTGCTTATGCTTCTTCCTACTTCTTTACTTGATCATTGTATACTTGCCATTTCCCTATCTTGGTAAGCTTATTCTCTCTTTTATTTTGATAGTGCTTTCTTTTGAATTTTAATCACATTCTTTAGGTTGCGTACAACTGGAGCAACATAAATTGTTATAACCTCTTCTTAATCACTTGGATCATATTGATAGCCTAGGCAATGCGTCAACTTCATGGAGTACACTGGATGAAGAGTCACTTATGTAGATTATTATGGCTTCTGGGGTGTGAATTCTGACTTTTCAGATGCAAGTGACTCTTATTACTGCTTCCCTAGAGCCAGACTTGAACGTTTATCCACTACCCCAGCGGCCTTGACAAAGTGTCCTTAGGGTTAATCTAGCGAATTCGTTATACCATTTGATTTGGAGGGAAAATGCAGAAACTAAAGATTTCAACTTCAGTGACATCTGCAGAAACTAAGGGCTATACGTCAAACTACAGGTTTCGTCATTAGTAGTAAATCTTTCTAGTTTCTTAACCTTTTTATGTTTGAACTGTATCTTCATGTGATAAAAATGAGTGCCCCCTTTGTCCTCTTATTCCGTGAATTTTCCAGCTTCCAAGGCTCAAATTCATTTATCTCATTCGTTGACCACATTTCGTCTCCAGAGGTCTTCTGGTATGTAACCCTGATTCAGAAAAGATTGTCTTAGATACAATATTTGTTGATCATTTCCTGAAGTTAGTCTACATGTAGGGTATCAATTGTTGACATAGATACTTCCTTCTTTATGTTTATGAGAATTTTCCTGACATTAAGTTTTTTACTTTTTTTTTTCTATTTCTAGATATTGGAACCCTCAGTTGCTGAACTGATGCATTCTGGGCATCTTTCCCAAATACCTGAAAAAAAAAAGGGCAATCGTACCTCTAGAGGCAGGAGACGACAGCTTGTCTGGAGCCTGCATGTAAGCCAAAGTCAATTAGAATGCAAAAATTCCATAGTTTAGTGGAGAGCTTCCAAATTACAACTCCGTAATCAGAATATGTTAAGGTTGTGAGATGCTTCTCATATTAGGCATAACTAAAAAGTGAGTTAAACTTCTGGTACATGACTATGGTCACTGGGTACTAGGTTACAATACTGTGCTTATGTTTTAATATGCTACATCAAGAACTGTAATAATACATATCAACTTAATAAATTGGTTTCACAAGAATATTTTAACATGTTTAAAAAGAATCTTAATATTAATATTTAAATTTTAAGTTAATTATCATTGTAAAATAAATATATTTGGCATTTTTTTTATAGACCCCTTACCATATATTAATCCTCTAGTTCTATAAACCTATTTCAATCATGTTCTATTAATTTTCATCAACACAAATGTACTTTATTTTCACTTCGTCGACATATTTCTGATATCTCTTATTAGATTAACTAATTACTCCAGAATGTTGTGATATACTATCATGTGCCCTGTGCAACACAACAAACTTCCAACAATTAATAGGGGTTGATCGTATTGCACCCAAGACATCTTCTATTGCTCTACTTCATTTTGAGGCCACTTTATTGCCTAAAACACAACTATCCCACGCTTAATTTCTTGTGTTATATAGTGAAATTTACCATCCTCACAAACATCATTTAATGCTGAAATAAATCCACATATGCGACTCTAGTTCTTGTTGTTGGACGTTAGAAAAAACTTAAGATTCGGATTAAGTCTATGCAACTTCAGTGTCTTGCATTAGTATAGCTCGGGCTTTCAATCTTCTTTTGTAATTCCAGTTCTCTACAGATTGATAAATATAATGACAAAGAAATGGCAAAGTTGCTGTGAATTTTTAGGTGATATTGCGTATTCCTCATTTATGTTTGTTTATTAGCCTATCGTGCAAACTGTAACCTTAATAGTTGTATTGAATAGTACAGAAGTCTGCTGCTATAGTCTAACCAAGATAATGTCTTGGGCTGAGGTGATATGGTATCACAATAATCTCGCTGTTATGAGGATGGCTTGTTGTTGGACCCCTTCATCCTTTCTGGTCTATATATATAATATTTTTGCCATGTTTTAAGATTTGGTTCGCAAAGTTCAGCACTAATTACATCAATTCCAAAAAAAGCCACTTAATTCTCATACAAAATCATACTTAAGGTGAGAGATGTTTAGTTAAATGGAACCCTTATATGCCTCCTTAAGCTACTGACAAGGAAAACGTTTATATATATACAACTTGCTAAAAATGATTATATACATAAATGTCATGCCTTAATAGGAGTATGGCTTAGCCATAATTTACATATGTTTGTATATTTTCCTTGATCATGAAAAAGCAAAGCTCTTAGACTAACTGGATCATGCTTTATACTAGAAGTATGAACTTTAGACTATTTCTATTTGTTGGGGGCTCAACCTCAAATTCTAGTATAGTTTTTAACACTATAGAAGGTAGTTCTCCATATTCCTTGAAAGTTTTGAACTAGATTCATGTACCCCTCCTACGATGTGATTTACAATTTCCAACACTACAATAGAAGAGACTATGTTTTCTTTAGTGACAATTTCTAATTCGTCGCTAAAAGATAGCTACTGGGGACGTAAACAAAACTCGTTACTAAAAGTCCAACATTTAGCGACGATTTACACAATAGTCACTAAATGATAATATTTTGTGACTACGGAGAATCATCACAAAAGGACGTACTTTTTGTGACAGTTTAAATGTTCCGTCGACAAATGTATGACTTTTTGCGACAACGTTGCATTATTGTCACCAATGTGATACCATTTAAAGATGATTAAGTAAATTGTTGATAAAAGTTAAGGTCAATGAATACGTTTTTGCGACAATTAATAGTAATCATTGCAAAATGTTCAACTTTTTGCGACATATTTTTCAATTTGTCACAAAAGTGATATTAGATATACGTTTAAGTAAATCGTTAGCATAACTTAAGCTCAATTTATACGTTTTCAGACGATTGATATTAATCATCGCCAAATGTTCCACTTTTTGAGACGTATTTTGCAATTTCATTTGTAATATGTTAGCATTTACCAACGATTAGCAAAATTGTAGCAAAAAGTTGAACATTTGGCGACGAATTTTATATTTGTCGTAAAGAATTATTTTCAAATTTTTTATATTACATGATAATTTCTTAGGGAAATTTTAATGAATTTTTGTATGTGATAGTATTCTTAAAAATAATAATGTTTAAAAGATAGTTTTTTAACGCTGAGTGTACTCATTCATCGTAATTAAGGTTAATTATAATTGACATTTATATGATTTTCATATTTTTTCATTTGCCTTGTTTATGAATTTGTTTAAATATCTAATGCATTCAAACTCTATAAATTTGTTTAAATGTATGAATTTATATGCAAATAACTCTTTAATGATGCCTATTTTATATAGTAGTACTACACCTTTGATCATACAAAAATTTGATGAAAATATAATGGAGCATCTAAAAATTGTAAAATGTTAAAGTTTTAAACATATTGTTGTAAAATACATGGTACGTATTTTAAATTTTGAAAAGCAATATATTTTGGACGTAAAAAGATAATCAAATCTAAGATTTTAATGTTATATAGGATCAAAATATCATAAATTTAAGTTAACTACTATATATTCTTAATCATTAATATTAATTATCAATAAGATAACAATACATATAAATATTGAAATGTGGTAAGCAATATAATCTAATGATATATATATGATAAGTAGTATAAGATGTTAATTAGAAGTTTAACAATTCTTACTAATAAAATAATAAATACAGTTCAACGTCTAATATTCTATTGAAAAGGAAAAGAAATAAGTATCTTTTTAGATTCTCAGTGACATAAGAGTCATTAGAAAAGGTGAAAGGGTTTCCAAGGTTTGGATTCCCAAGAAGCCTCCTTGCACGCCTAAAGCATCAATTGAAACAGTTAAAGATGCATTCCTTGTATGAAATGCACATTAGTAAATAACTAAATGTGTACTTTCTTATTAACTTTCATTCTCCAAGCAAGTAATAAAATTTGTTAAGAGTTGGTAACAATAGTACCAAGACATGTAACAAATTCCTTATTGAAAGAAACTACAATTATATTAATGATGATTTTTGAAATACGATTTAAATTTCCTTTATATTTATTAGATGTGTTATTTATAAAAAAAGAAAAGTCAAGACTTGTAGATTTTTTAAGTTGTACATTATTTCTTTTACCAAATAATGAACTTTGTAATGAATAGAACACATAAAAAATGTTTCTAATGTAAATCAAAATGTGGGGCCAAAGATTCAATCATCTTTTTGAATTGAATAATATATTTCTATAGTAGGAACAAAATAGTAACAAGTTCACAGCCTAGAAGCCATTAGGAGTTATTAAAATAGATTAGTGCAAGAAGAAACAAGTAATAAGAATAAAGAATAACTAAAAGAAAAAAAATGCTTAAAGTTGCCTTCGATTCCAATCATCTTTGATTATGATTTGTTTATGTTTTGTCAAATGCTCCAAAATGATTTAAGGAAAAAAGTTACAATTATTTATTTTGTTAGTCTAACGATACAAGGGAAAGAAGGTGGTAACTAGCAAAGATGTTCCTTCCCCATAACAACCAGATCAAATCGACCCTATCCACCAATAACAATCGACTTCATCCACCAATGAAACAAGTCGGTAACAACCTCTATCTACCTTAACTAGTGCTCAGGGATCTTCATGTATGTTAATTTTTACCACCTATAATTAAACTTACCTCCAATATATATTTACATGTTTAACACGTTTTTCCTTGTCATTATTTTTTCTTGGTAGGTTCCAATACTAACATCATAAAAAGAGGTAGAGGTATCCCTAAAGGTTCTGAGTTGCAACACATGAATGTTGCAATGAATTTTTTGTGCATATTGACTCCAAAAAAAGTTGTCCAGTTGATAAGATCCAATCAGCAAAATTGTCTAGTGAGTTAAGGGTCATTGTCAAGATTGAATTTGTTGGATCGAAAACAAAAGCATACTAGATTTGGCTAAACAGTAGATTTCAAAAAAAAATTCAAAATGAAAGTGCAGTGGAAGCATAATAACCAAATCAACATGTTTAATCCATACATGATACGGTATTAGAAAAATAAATAACATAAAAGATGATAGCAATTTTACCGACTCCTTAACTACAGCTTTGACTCCTTGTTATGGTATACTCTCCTTATCATTGTATCCTCCCATTGCTATTGTATCCTCAACCAATCCAATCTACCACATGTTTTCCTTGGACAACTTGGTTAACAAGATCCTTTTGTGGGAAAGGAGAAGAAATATTGTGGAAGTTTACCTTAGTCGAAAGAACCAAAACTAAGAGACACTCTCTTTGTTAATTTCGGTCAGCTCATGAAAGAAAGGAGAGGGGAGTCGTAAAAACCAACCAACTGCACCACTTCTTTCTTCTATTCAAAATGAAAGAGAGGGAAATAAATGAGACATTCTCTTTTTTTGTATATGGCTCGGTGAAAAGTCAAAAAACCAAAACAAGACACTCATTTTTGGTTATATGATGAAAGAAGGGAGAGAGAGCAACAAATGCACTGTTTCCTTCTTTTAATCAAAATGAAAGAGAGGACAATAAATGAGACATTCTCATTTTCAATTATATGATGAAAGAAGGGAGAGAGAGCAACAAATGCACTACTTCCTTCTTTAATCAAAAGAATGCTAAAAGGTTCATATGTTTTTCTACATGCCAACATTAATAAAACCATTAAACCATTTAATGTGGACATCATTAAACCACTTAATGATGGTGAAGCATGATAAAAACCTACCTTATATTTGGCAATTCAGTGCTAAATATGCAGCTGCCCATTTAGTTATATAAAAGTAATAATTTACATCATTGTAAATTTCGATTTTGCCCTCCTTTTTGTCTTTACAAATATTATTTCAATTTAATCAATCTAATTAATCAATTCAAACCAAAATCTAACCCAATATTAAATGTTCATTTTATGCTTCAAATTAACAATTAATTAGTGTAAGCCAACATTTAATCATAGGCTTAAAGCCCAATTTAATTAACTTCATCCAAATATAAGAGTTTTTACAAAGCTTTAGTAGGCATTTTCAACCACAATACATCAATATCTCAAAATGTCAAAATATAAAAAGCTACATGAATAGTAATTTGCTCAAAATACAACTAAAGCCTTGTAGTTACAAATCTAACTTAAAATATAGAAGATGCAAATTTTGGAGTGATGCCTTGATTCTCTTTGACTTGATCTCTTGCTCGTCACCTAGTGATGGGAAAGAAAGGGGG
>JANTPM010000009.1:8088477-8104795 GCA_025434745.1 Erythroxylum divaricatum
ACAGGCTTAATCAGCTAATGCTTGAACCCGATGGAGGAAACTTCCTTTTTAGTTTAGTTAAGGGGAAGGGGAGGGGAGGGGAGGGGGGCATTGCTTGTGTGTGTTGTTGGATGAAAAAGAGAGATGCTTTGGGTTTTAGAACGGACAAGTCAGTCGGACAGTGGCAAGAGTCATTGCTTCTAAGTCGGGTTTTTTTTTTTTTTGTTTTGCCTTTTTTGTTTTGGTGTGTTCAAAACTTTCAAGCATGTTGGGTTGGATCTGTCCCAAAGTTAACAATTATTAAGAAAGAAAGCACATGAAACGACGGGCGGACAGAGGTGTTTCGTGTCGGATCGAATTTCTGTCCTAATTCAACAATATCTTTTGACTGGATTGCCCTCTCGTCTTTCCGTCCCACCACTTGCTTGCTTTGCTTGTGTTGATAACAGTCATCTTTTAGGTGCAAACTAAATAAAGTGTTGAGAATTATATTTTGAAGAAACTGACTTAAAATTAACTTATAAAACTGATATTAAATAACAAAATTTATTAATTGGAACGCCCACCCCAACCAACATGTTTTACGTGTTGCTTGTCATTTTACACTAATAATTGTTAACTTCAAAAGCCGTTGGTAGTACAAATAATTAAGATCAAACTGCTTTTATATTATCTTACAGGTCGGATATACGAGTAGGGAAGTGACTGAGCTGATGCAATTGCAATGCTAAAGGGTCGGACTCAAGTGCCTTTTTCTTAATTTCTTCCAATTTAAATTCGTTATGGCACATATTTGTCAGTGAGTGGTGTGTATGATAAGTTTGCCGCATACAGCCAATCTAGAGATCTAAATCTTAGCCTGCATCGGCTTCTATCATCTTTGTATGATATTCACCTAATATTCTCCGAATTTGAAAAAGCCAAGCCAATAACACATCAGAAGCGCCATTCACGATTTCACATATTTATGGAATAAGTAGTACAGACTTTATTATGTACTCAGGATCAATATGATAAGATTAAAAATGAAGGTAATGTAGAATACTTGATTTAGATTTATCTCTAATTTCAATGTCGATTCTAAAATCCAAACGATCACGAATCTCCCGGGACCTTTGCGAAAACTGTTTCTCGATATATGGTCTTTATATAGTTTTCTCAATACGTAAGCTCTCCTAACAGGTTAGAGATTCCTTATGTTTACGATTGATATGAGCAACTGCAGAAGACCTTAACCTATATATTGCATTCATATCAGGCTTTATCATAAGATCAATATGGGTCTGGTCTACACTAATTGAGATCCATTTTCTACTGGACTTTGACCCATTAATCTAGATCATTTATTGGATCACTTTATTATCTTTATCTATATCAAATTACATAACTTAACCAATAATTTATTTAAAAATTAAAAAATATAATTAATAATTATCCAACTTTATGAGAAAAGATAAAATTGTCTAACATTCCCCCCTATGGACAAGCATTAATTGCGGTTTTGACTCTAGTTTAAAAACAGTTTAAGAACTTAATTAAGCCACGCTACTGAATCAGTTGACTAAGTTTAAAAACAAAACATTTGATCCAAAAATAATGAAAGTCCATCATTCTATCCTGTAAGGCTTTTGATACCAAAAAATGTCAAATGCATGTATCATGTGCGATATAGATCCAATACAATCACGGATATCTAATACCTCACTAACATAAATGGGAAAATGGAGTGTGACAAACTAGGATGATACCTTTATGATCTAAATTATATCATCTTCGTTTGTAAGCCTCGATTTCTCTAACTTTATGTTAAACTACATATGCTAAACTGCATTAGAGAAATCATGTTTTCTCTCACTAAATGCTAAACAATATTAGAAAAAACTTGTTTTCTCTCACCAAATGCTAAACTACATTAGAAAAAATATTTATGTTCTCCAACTGAATGCTAAACTGCATTAGAGAACCTTTATGGAATTAAAAACTTATATCTCTCTATGTTATGTCAAATTCATGGATATCTATACTAAAACTGTATGCGTTTAAATAACATAGGCATAAGGTCAATCTATATATATACCTATGACCTTTAAATGCTTAAGATCAACACAAATCTTAAGACTTTTATATGTAATATGACAATGTATGATAATAAGTATTACTGAGGAGAAACAATGATTATCTCTATTGATGAACCATCATAATGTCATAATACATTAAAATGTACAAATGTAGATAGAGCAAACATAACGATTCGCTAATTAACAGTGTCTAAGGACGTTAAAACACCCATATTGTATACTTGTGTCACAAACACAAATGGGTGAAGTCCTTTAGTTAAGGGATCGACTTACAGTTCCTCAGTCTTTAAATGCTCCAAACTTTAATGTCACCTTTTGTATCAAAACCTTTATAGTCAAATAATTGACTTTAAAAGCTAAAAACCTGTGATAACTCTGCAAGAATATTACCATATTACAACTAAATAGGTCTAGCGACTGAATCAACTACAGACAACTCATAAATCAATTTTTTGAGCTAAACTGTCTGTGAAGCAACCGCATAGGATGCACTTTACATACATAGTCGAGCAAGTTACCTAAATCTACCTGATATATTTCTATGACATTATACCATTTGCAATAAAACTGTAACCTTAAGTAGACTTTCAATCATCCGGACACATAGCTAAATTTGAATATGAATTTCCTATGAAGTTTAGTTTGTTGACTGTGCTATATGTCAACATATAATCCTTAATTTCTTTAATATCTCAATGCTCGCTATACTACATTCCAATGGTCTACAACTGGATTAACCAGATATTGACCAAATAGTCAAATAGTGAATGTAATATCCTACTTAATACATAGCCAAGCATACATCAGGCTAAACTAGAATACGAAACATTCCTCATAACCTCTCTCTTTACTTTATTCTTTGGATACTGTACCAAAGATTATCTCTTACTATGAAAAACAGGTGCTAGGATAGGTTTACTATTAACCGTATTAAACCTTTGTAACATATACTTAATGTATGTATTCTACGAGAGGTTTGATGAGTGTTGAGATTTGTCCCGGTGAACCTAAATACCTAGGACAGAAGATGCTACACTAAGGTCATTCATGTCAAAGTTTTTGACAAAAGTTGCTTAACTTCATACAACATGGACAAGAGATTTGACGTGAGCAATATATTATCCACATGCAGTGATAGGAAGATAACTTTACTCCCCTTGACCTTATAGTGCAAGCATCTTTTTAGCTTTACTTTTCCATGAAGTCGAAAGAGGCCACAACCTCTTCAAATGTAAGGTATCACTTTCGAAAGGTTTGATGTAAATCATATATTGATCTGCATAATGCGCAAACCATGTAAGTTCCATCTAGATCCTGAAATCTTTCAGGTTGTACCATATGGACCATTTCATAAAGGTCTTTACTCAGGAAAGCGATTTTGACTGTCATTCGATATATATTTGTATCATCATGAGCTACAATTGCCTTAATCTAAAGTCAACCTTTCTTTCTGAGTGAACCATTAAGCAACTAAGCGACCCATAAACTGTTGAACTTTATCCTAAAATCTTTTAGGTCTAAAAAATTCATTTACAACTGTCGGGTTTACAGTTCCACTGTAAATTAACCAGCTTCCAAATCTTACTATGCTTTATGGCTTGCATCTCGTTATTCATTGCATCTCACCACAAATCCACATTGGGTCCAGAAACAACTTCTGTAAAAGTAACTGGATTCATAACACATCTAATATCATAGTCCTTTGCGACTAATAGACTATGTTACCAGATGGGATAGAAAATTGTCTTATTATAGTGGATTTACTTAATTGTATTAGATCTTGTACCCCTAGGAACCTCTACTCCATTTTTCATTTGATTTTATCTGTACCTATCATCTGCTCCATTTTTGACCCTTCAGGCAATAGAATCTATCTTTGAAGTCTCATAAAAGTTATAGATATTGAATTCCTCTTTCAAACCATATAAATAATTCCTCAATCAGATATGTTTAGGGAAAGTTATAGCAATTTTCCCAATTTATCTACTTTTTCACATTCGTCTGCTTTTTCATTTGATTTCGTCTGTACCTATTGTCTGCTCCATTTTTTACTTTCAGATTATAGAATCTGTCTTTGAGATCTTCATGAAAGTTGTAGATATTGAATTCATATTTCAAATAATCTAAATAATGTCTCAATCTAATATCTTTAAGGAAAGTTATAGCAATTTTCTCAATTTATCTGCTTTTTCCCATTCATCTACTTTTTCATTTGATTTCATCTGTACCTATCGTCTGCTCCATATTTACCCTTTAGATGATAGAATCTATCTTTTAGGTCTTCATTAAAGTTGTATATCTTGAAGTCCTCTTTCAAACCATTTAAAGAATGCCTGCTTTTTCATTTGATTTCGTCTGTACCTATCATCTGATAGAATCCATCTTTTAGGTCTTCATAAAATTTGTAGATCTTGAAGTCCTCTTTCAAGGAATCTAAAAAAAATTCTCAATCTGATATCTTTAGGGAAAGTTATAGTAATTTTCCTGACTTATCTGCTTTTTCCCATTCATCTGCCTTTTCATTTGGTTTCGTCTGCACCTATCGTCTGTACCTATTGTCTGCCCAAAATCTAGTTAATTCAGGTCGAATCAAACTAAATCAAATTACTTTTGTGATAAGTAATAACAATTAAAGTATATTGTTATATATTATATATTATATATTATATTATTTATATTTATTTTACTCTTTATAAAATTGGGAAAAAAGAATCATATACGAAGAGAATAGATATGATGGTGTCATTGAATTTTTCATTTTCATCTAATAAAACACAATCATGTCAATCCTTTAGGACTTTTGACCTTCCCTCTGCTCTTTCCCCCCACATAAATGGGTGGTTGAGATGAAGTGGAACAAGGTAGGGACAGGGTAAAGGGGATAAAGGACTACCCGTATAAATAGATGGTTGAAATGAAGTGGAACATGCCCTCTATCCCCTCTACCCTATCCCTACCCTGTTCTACTTCATCTTAACTATCCATTTATATGGGCATCATGTCCCTCTTCCCCCTTAGATCATCTGTCCCCTCTACCCACATAAATGGATGGCTTGAGATAAAATGGAATAGGGTAGGAACAGGGTAGAGGGGACAGACAATCATGTCCCCTGCTCTTCATATGACGTTGTGGATGCTAAGAAGAGTTGGTTTAGTGTTTAGGTGTTGTAGCATTTAGATATAGCTGGTGTTGATGGCGGTCCCTTCATTCACGTCATGTGCCGCTAGTGCTTCATTCACGTCAGGTGCTGCCGGTTCACATCGTTCATATACAGGTGCTGCATTGGTGCTTAGTTCATGTTGTTCACGTCAACATAAAAAGTTAGGACTTGTTAGCAATGTATGGTTGCTTTGATGAAATCCTTAGGGATTTGTATCAATAGAAATAAATGTATGGTTGCTTTGATGAAATAAATTAAATCAAAATTTTCACATCTCTAATTAGTAATGCAAAGAGGACTTTAGTTCAAATATGGAATTGTAAAACCCCCCTCCCGCAAGACACGTACCTGACATCTTGAGGGATATCCGAGTTCGTGCCCTATGAGGGTGGCTTGCTATCGCACTTAATCAGTCAAAACTCAGTACATATTTTTTTAATACAATCAAACATAAGTGGAAGTCAATATTCAAAACAGGCCCACTTTATTCGTAAACTTTTTCAATCATAACAATACAATCAACATAATTTCAATAACCATTAGGGCCCTTTACAAAAACAAAATATTTTAGTCATAATGTCTTTACATTACAACATCATTCATATACATAATGTACAATACTTTTGGAATACATGATTTGATACAAAATTTGCTGAAAAACAATTCAGTACGAAAACAAGGAAACACAATGCAAATGTGAACTAATCCTGAGCCCTATCTCTCACTTGCATGTAGTAGGTATACTCTCGTTTGCCTAACCGGGTATTCTACTGAACCTGAAAAATATTTGCAAATTTTGGGTGAGTTTTGCGAACTCAATAAGTGACCATCATCGATGGCTCACCTAGTCATATAACACATAATTCACATTCACATCATTTAACATTTTCACACTCAACACACTTTAATCATTTATATTATGCATATGCAGTGCACATAAGACCCACTTTCTATTTATTATTTTGTTGTGAATAAGTGCCTAACTGTCTCGTATCCATTGGAAACCAGGCTCGTTACTAATTATTCCTTATCCGATGGGGATATAGGGCTCATTTTACATAGTAAGCCTTAGGCTCTTAATCATTTTTGAGCTTGATGCTCTTTTTCACACGTTGAGCTTTAAGCTCTGATCGGTAGCTACTCTAGACATAACTGTCACTATGTTTCATGCATTCATGAAATGGAATGCCTCAATTACATTTGCATATTCTCATTCACTCACATTCACATATCATTGGAACTTAGTCCGACATTCAACATTAAAGTTGAGAATCACACTTTCATTCATATGCAAATGCACATTCAAAACACATTTATCAATCAAATTATGTACACTTATTTCATCTCATTCATATACAAGTAGCATTTCAATATCCCAATCAAACATCACAATCATCGGACCTTCTGTCCAGAAACCAATACAATCAATCACATTCATACAATCATTTAGTAGTCAACCAATACAAAAATTCAAACAAAACAAACAAATGAAATGAGACCATCTAGGTCTACTCACAGTATACTCCAGAATATCATTAGCTTCCATGATCTAGAAACATCTGAATGCGGACGTGTATCCTGCACATCAAAATTATGCAATACACACATTGCATATACACATTAATAACTTTGCACAATTATAAGCATTCATTTATGCACACGAGTGTATAAGGAATAAGTAAAATGCATGTTCAATAACAATCTCGGGCACAATCAAATTTCAGATTTTATCCACATTCTCATTTTATAACTCAATTACTCATTATTTCATTTTTAGCATTATTTTCTATCATAAAAATCAAATTCTCATTCACTTTGACTTTAACTTGGTACTCATTACTCATTTCCTTTGAATCACAACCACAACGATATGAACCCCTTCATCTCCATTATACACATGTCCTTGGGCACTTTAATACCAACAATTCATTTACTATTGTTATTCTAACATGTTATGATCATACAATATCCAAACTCTCATTCTTTCTTATAAATTCTCCAAAAATCTAGACCTTTAAGTCTATTTTCCATGATCCATTTGACAATGTAAATGAGGTAATTTCGCAAAAATTTCTTCTAATGACATATTCAGTATTGTCTTAAGTTTTTAATAACACCAAGATCATTCAATTTGGTTTAATATTTCAAAATTTATACTCCAAATAATTCGGACCATTCCTTAACTATAACAATATTCTATACCCAAATTTAAGTCAGATTATGGAACTATGGAGAAAGAATTGGAATTTGATTCCTTCATAAAAATTGTATCCCTATGTCTCTATTTTAATATAAATGAAAAGTAATCTCATTTAGAAGACTACATGACAAGTTATACCTAAAATATCGAAGCAAGTCCAATGAAAATACTCCAGTTATCATTTTCCAGAACACCTCATCAATTCCGTCCCGAATTCATCAATCAATCTCTCCAAAATGATTTCATATGGTCATAATTTTTGGTAGAGATGAAGAACAATGTGTTACGAGTCCAATGGTTTAAGTCCCATGTCATTTGGAAGTCAGGAGAGGAACTTATTGCCAAAAGATCAAAGGATGTTCACGTCTGTCAACTTTCACTGCACCTTCAAACATGATCATGCAATTCCAATTGGTCCTCAATTGTCACGATCTTGCTTGATCCCTTGTAACTCTTAAGAGTCACGATTGTGCACTCCCCTCTTTTTCAAACTTCATTCTGGCTCTTCTGAAATTAGACCTTCAGGTCCATGTTTCATGGAACTTTTGACAATGAAAATGAAAGATTTAGGCAAAACACTCTTATAAATTTTTTTTAATGTCTTATGTTTCTAATGAAACTAATTCCATTTAATTTGGATCAATATTATACAAGTTATGCCAAAAACACTACAGATTGTTCCAAACTATGTTAGAATCCACAAACTTAACTTCGAGCTAAAATTTGAAACTCTTAGAGACAGAATTCAAAATATAGCCATACATCTTTAGTTTAATACGAACTTAAAATCATCCCATGGTTCCTTTTTGGTCCACTTTAATAACTAGTCCATTTGTCTCCAATTTTCAACCCAAATTTCAATGACACTTGTCATTAAATCTTAATGTCACACATTAAAATTTCTATTGCTATTTGACATTTTTCCTAGTCCAAAAATATTCTTAAATTTTCAAAAAATTCCTAAAATATTGCCAAAAATTTTAATCCAACAATTTATACTCTCCAAATCAGTTTTCAACACAATTAAACCACAATTCTCAATACAATCTCATTTATAAAACAATTATACCTGGAATATGTCAATGAATGTATGTACAATCATTATTGTGCAAAAAAAAAATCAAATTTATGTGTGTATATGCTAACAATATGCATGAGTATGAAAAACAATTTTCTTAATCTCTCGTTGATCTCTCATGTACTTTATTTTTGGTTTTTAACTCTTAATACGGGAACAGGATGTTACAATTCTCCCCTCTTTAACAAATTTCGTCCTCAAAATTCTTATTTGATTGATTAGGAAGGCAAGGGTATTGTTTCCCTCATATACTCTTCCGTTTCCCATCGAACTTCATCAGTCAAATTTCTTCCAAATGACCATAGTCAATGTAATCAATCAATCCTCTAATTATTTCTTCAAATATCAAATTATCCTAACAGTTTCCTCAATATAATTCAGGTTACTCAAAATTTTCACTTCGCAAGCCAAAAATACGTCTTTGCCAGATAATATCATTATTTCTTAGCATACTCCCATATCACACATTATAATTCTGAGACATCTTTTATTAATAATACAACTCATAAGTTATTGGTCCTATGCTCTCAATTACTTCATAGGGACTAATACAATTCAAGCTTAGTTAATCCTTTTTCCTAAACTAAGCACACTTTACCAAGGTGATACTCTCAGAAATCATTCATCTTTCCTTTGATAATTCATATTTCTTTAATGTTAATATACATAAATCTTATGTCTATCTCTTTATGTTCCATAACTTCGATGTTGATCCACCAATTTCATTTATCTTTCTTGAATCACTTAGTTTCTGACATCGATCAATTTCACTAATCAACAGTATCACAAATCAAATTTGGCCTTCAACCAGCCCTCTTCATTTCAATGGAAGGACGAACGACTCTTTTTGTCGTATAACGCCTCATACAGTTTCCTAATGATATCACTGTGATAATCGTTGATATGCCTAAAGTCAATTAGAACTATACCTTGATCTTGTAATCCTATGAACTCTAAAAATATAAGCTTTAAGCATATCTCCATCAGTTAGGATTGTTGGCAGTGCAATCATTCAGTTACTGGTTTCTACATCTTTAGCAATTAAGTACTATTTTAGCGTATTCCTATTGGAATGTATAGCATAGGTTGTTACTTACGTTTTCTCTAATAACGTCTTCCAGTAACTCTATCGAATGTCTCAGTCTCATTTTCATTTCTTTCAAACCCAATGAATTTCTCACACTTTAATAATAATCCATATAAAATCTAAAATATTTGCAGTACTTATAATGTCTCCAAGCTCTCAATGCAATTATTATTGCAGTAAATTCGAAATTATGTATCAAAATTCAGCTTATGAGGTTTAAACTATCTCCATGCATAAGAAATCACTTGATTATGCTGCATTAGATTTCATCCTAATTTCTGATGTGAAACTTCATTACATACAACATAATCTCCAGAACCAGACGATATAGTTACATCGGTGTTATAATTTATCAAGGATTCTTTTTATATTCATCAGTCCATACATTTTACATGTTTTTCCCCTCAGACATTTTCTTCAAAAGACTAAGATCAGTACAAACTCTTCAATAATCTCTAGTAGTATCCAACATGCAACTAGTTTTAAAGAACCTCAAATCTCACATGTATTTCTTTTACTTTCTCACTTTATTATCACTTCCATCTTCTTTGAGTCTCCCAATGAGCTATGTTCAAAAACTACACCACCCATAATTTATTTCATCAAGTTAAGATTCTCTTTTATGGAACTTGAAATATAACTGTTTCTACCTTCATGATATGTAAGATTTCCTTAAGTATTCAAAATGTTCTCATTACTTTTCGAATACACTTAGAATACCATCTCTGATGATAGTCACTAATTGATACAATTTTGCCAGGATCACTTAAATCTTTAATACCTTAATACTGTCGGGGGCATTGTTAACTCCAACAGATATAACCCAAAACTCTTTGTGCCCATTATTTGTTCTCGTAATTCTTTAAGTATCTAATTCCTCAATGAGGTAGTATTACTTCATGTTATTTTCGATTTTCCCCAATTGACTTCTTCCCTTGAATGATTTTCTCAATTCATTCTATTTCCTCTGATTTCACATTGACTTGTTCTAACGTCTGTTCATTCTTACTAGTTTCTCCACACATTTCAATTTATTTGAAATCTTAACTTCCTATGTTTGTAACATATTCATCATATCAAATTTATATCTCCCAAACATATTTACACGCAACATAACGTGGACCTATATTCTCCTTATATTAGCAATTAATATCTTCTCAAATTCAATAATCCAATCGCATAGTTGGATACCTTACCTCAAACAAAATGCATACATTCTCAGTAGCCCATTCCACCTCTTATGCCTGAGTCTCCGCTAGGGACTTGACTCCAATATTTACTTCTGATTCATTACATATTCATTTCTGATTTGTTTCTTCATTGATCATTCTTAAATTGAATCATCATATCAACTTAACCTAATTCAAGGAAATTCTTCTTTGAAAGAAGATCTCTTGCTACTATCATCTACACGGTTCATATAATCCTCATCAATCAACTGTCTTTATCATCACTTATCGATCATTCTTAATAACTCAAAAAGATCGATTTCTATCATTTCGTACATGTCATAATGTGTTATTCATCAAAACTCAATGATGTAGTAGACACTATTGCATATGCTTAGGTGTGTATCATCAAGGTCATCCCATTCTATCCCGAGATTTACTTTTGACAGGTCACCAATTATCTTGCAATAGTAATACTTTGATCTCAATTTGTCCTAACAATATTTCTCTCTTTATCCTTATCACGATTGGGGTTTCTTTGCATTGACATATGCTAACATCAACTTTACTCCAATTCTCTAGGATTAACCTCTTCTAGTGTTACACCAAGTCACAATGATTCAACTACCATATTGGGTGCCTTAACTCTTCTCATTTGATTCATCATCTTTCTCTTTATCTCATTTGTATCTCATCTTCCTATTGTCATTTATTTCATCTCCCATATGTATAGTATCAATCAATTCATAATTATAGAGGCATAACCATTATGAAACTTAAATCTCCATTCCACAGATATATTCTCGTACTGAATCATAACTCTTATATCGATAATCACACAACCATTCTAAGTCCAAGTTTAACCTTTCAAGGTCATAGAAAAATTTATTTTATTTAAACTTGGCTTATACATTTTAATCTCATCATTTCTATTTATACAATTGTGAAATTTTGGGTGAGATTTGCGAACTCAATGAGTGACCATCATCGATGGCTCACCCAGTCACATAACACATAATTCACCTTTGCATCATTTCACATTTCATATTCAATACAATTTAATCATTCATATTATGCATATGTAGTGCAAATGAGACCCACTTCCATTTGTTACTTTGTTATGATCGAGTACCCAATCTATCTCGTATCCATTAGATACCAGGCTCATTACTAGCTGTCCCTTATCCGATGGGAATACATGGCTCATTTTACATAGTGAGCCTTATGCTCTTAATCACTTTCTGAGCTCGAGGCTCTTTTCATACTTTGAGCTTTAAGCTCAGATCGGTGGCTACTCTGGTCACAACTCCTATTATCTGATCATGCATTCATGTATGGAATGCATCTCACATTTTCAATCAATCATATTATGAAACATTTAGTTTTTCACATTCACATGCAAGTAGCACTTCAGTATCTCATCCACATTTCACAATCAACGGACCTTCTATACTAAATTCAATACAATCAATCACTTTCACATAAGCATTCAACAGTCAATCAATACAAAAATTCAAACAAAACCAACAATAAAATGAGACCATCTAGGTCTACTCATTTCTAGAAAAGTTTTCCTCTATGTATGTTTCCATTGACAACAAAATCACTCAATTTGGTTTAGTAATTTGGAAGATATGCTTCAAACATTTTCGGACTGCTCTTATCTAAAAATGGTATACTATGCACAACTTCCATCCAAAAATTAAACATCTTAGAGAATGAATCACAATTAGATGTTTTCATATGACTTTTATTCCTATTTCTCTATTTTAATATAAATTAAAAATCATCTTATTTAGAAGACTACATAACAAGTTATACCTAAAATACCAAAGTATGTCTAGTGAAAATACTCCAGTTATCATTTTCCAGAACTCCTCATCAATTCCGTACAAAATTCATCAATCAATCTCTCCATAATGATTTCATGTGGTTATAATTTTTGGTATAGATGAATAGAAATGTGTTATGAACCCAATTATTTAAGTACCATGTCATTTAGAGGTTGGGAGAGGAAGTTATGGCCAAAAGATCAAAGGATGTTCACCTCTATCAACTTTCGTTGCACCTTCACTATGCACGATTGTGCTTTTGCATGATCGTGAGATCCCTTATGACCTTTAAGAGTCATGATCGTGCACACGATCGTGCACTCCCCTCTTTTTCAAACTTCATTCTGGCTTTTTTTGGAAACAGATCTTCAGGTCCACGTTTCATGGAACTTTTGACAATGCAAATGAAAGATTTAGGCAAAAAACTCTTCTATAAAATTGTTCATTTATGTCTTAAGTTTCTAATGAAAATAATACCATTCAATTTCTATTCCTTCACGAAAAAATATAGCCATACATCTTTAGTTCAATACTAACTTAAAATTATCCCATTTGGATGTCTATAAACCAAGATATGGCTAAAATACAAATGCATGTTCAGTGGAAACACTGCATCTGTACATGTCCAACACAATTCAACAATATTTATCTCTAACTCTAAATCATCTGTACATCAATTTATGAATCATTCATCATCATACACGTAAAAGTAAGACATCAATGTATTCATTTCTTTACCTACATTCTAGCATACATAAATCACCATTTTATGTCCATTTAACCTCTAACTCTCATCAAATATGCTTCCTTCAACAAATCAAGAAAAGTTTATGTTTATACTTACTTATTTACCTTCATTCTCTTCGAATCACCAAGAAACCCTAGCTCCTCCACATACATGATCTTCACCTTTTTAAGGTGGAATAGGTTGGGTCTTTTAGCAACAAGAAGAGGATAGCAAAGTATTTAAGTGGATAGTGATGGAAGTAGGTAAGGTTTAACTTTAAGGCTTGGATAAGTGAGTGTCATTATTAAGGGGAGGAAGATGAAGAAAATGAAGAAGATGGAAGCATTTGACGAAAATGAAATGAAAGAAGAGGTGGGCTTTGAACATAATAACGTGGGTTACTAAATGAGGTATGGTAAGTGACACATATCACTTGCCACATGTCAATCTCCCATAGTTCCTTTTCGGTTCACTTTAATAACTAATCCATTTGTCTCCAATTTTTAACCCAATTCTCTCCCAAATTTCAATGACACTTGTCATTAAATCTTAATGTCATACATTAAAATTTCTACTGCCATTTGACATTTTTCCTAGTCCAAAAATATCCTTAAATTTTTAAAAAATTCCTAAAATTCTCCAAAAAATTTTAATCCAGCAATTTATACTCTCCAAATCAGTTTTCAACACAATTAAACCATGATTCTCAATACAATCTTATTTATAAAACAATTATACCTGGAATATGTCAATAAATTCATGTATAATCATTATTATGAAAAAAATTAAATTCACGTACGTGTATGCTAAAAATATGCATGAGCATGAAAAAGCAATTTTCTTAATCTCTCATTGATCTCTTATGTACCTTATTTTTGGTTTCTAACTCTTAATACGGGAACGGGATATTGCAGGAATAGCCAATTCCCTTAGAGTTTTATAATTGTCTATAGCTTTTTCTAAATCACTAATGATTAATTATAGGTCTATCCCTTAAATCGTTATATTATCTTTACACAATCTAAGTACTTTTTTCAATCTCTAGATTAAATTGTAAAAGACCTTAATGAGGAGACCCACTCACTATCATACACCAGCACTAGCAAACTTTCTAAAATTAAGAAATAAATGTAAAAACTAATTATAAATAGATATGCAAGACACCAATTAATCTCAAATACAAAAACTAACTTAACAACACTCCCCGACAACATCAACAAAATTTTGATGTGTTTTAAATAAGAAATTTAAACCTAACTTTACATAACTAAGTTGTATAATAGTAAGTAAGGCTCATATCTATGAAGAGCACGCGACTAAGTTTTGTGTTGAACTAGCTAGTGTAATAAGAAAGTGGTTTTTGACGAATTCAGTTAATACAATTAAATAAAATTAAAATTAAAATTAATTATTTTAATAAATATAATTAAAAAAGAATAATCACTAGATTTAACTCATGTTCTCAATTCAATCTCAACATTCACATATGTATAATCAAGTGTAGCGTTATTTTCATCTCTCTTTGAAATTATTAACCATAGATTAATAGCAAGCTCTTTTAACCCAATTTTCTCTTAAATTGTAATTAATCTATACAAATTTTTTAATTAGATCTAACTATTGAACAATTTATAATAGGCTCTCAAGATTTAGTGTAACAATAACATTATGAATCAGGAAAACAAGTTAATATAACTTACGATATATTATTCATGATTATGCATGGTCATTAATTTTCCATATATGAATCAGATTAAAAATAATAACAGGTTATATTCATTATTATGGTAGTAAGTCTATACATGAATGATCTAGCAAGCCCTATCCAAATCATTCATAAATAAATTATAAACTTTATATAGAAAATAACACAATCAATTTCAAAAGAGAGATACGAACAATGCTATGGGGATGATCAATACACAAACATTTTACAAGGCCTTAATATCCTTTTAAATTGGAAGGAATAGAAAAAATTGCTTATAATTCTTTAATGAACCCATCCAAATAAAACAATATGCGGCTATTGATGTCCCTAGTGTATATCCCCTTTATTATCCTTTTTAATTGCCTTTTATACTTCATAATTATCGTTTTTAGAATATAGACAGTTAGCTACATGACTGTGCAAGTGACCATGTACAACTAATCCTCTAAAAGTTGCAAAGACACTTTCCAATGAGCTATAGGGTAAAGGACACGATTGTGTAGGTAACTTACATAAACATGTACATTTTCATACAGTTAAAACAATGTCTTCGAGGATGTACACATATACAATGAGTTATACGGTCCCTCACACAGTTATGTAAGTGCCTGTTTGCATGAGCTTATATCAGTAGAGCTTTTATCAGTAGAGCTTTTTTTAGAAGAACTTTTCTAAGAAGCTATTTGACTGAATAAATATTCAAGTTGAATCTAACCCACAAAACACACAAAACACAAATATCTAACTAAATAACAAAATCCTAACCTAAACATGTGCTAAGCATTCAATTTAATAGCTAAACACATACTAAACTACCCACTAAAATGTTATGCAATCTACCACTGTCAACAATCTATAGGGAATGTATGGTTGAACCTCGATACGAGGTTTGTACTTGTATTACATGGCATATGTTATATACCGTCTTTTAGACGAAATTTGATATCTGTATCAGTGTTAGACAAAGAGGGTTATCATTTTGTCATTAATAATTCAATTGTATAATTATCTTTCAATTCAAAATCTATTGGAATCTCCTTCTTGTCATATGGATTATATAAAATGTGTCTTACCCCTCATGAGATGTATACTTCTTCATATATTGTTGAACTTGTTACTTGAAAAAGACAACTGATTAAGGAAAAGTCATGTGTATTGTGGCATAAAGTTTAAGACACATTGTTGGCCCCTTAATTTTTTCTTGAGGAATAAGCATAATTTGAATAAATTATGAGGTCCTTAAGGGATTATTTTGTGGAGTTAATTATTATGTTAATGTTGGTAAGATTTTATGACATA